>CAUYON010009359.1:0-16050 GCA_963573935.1 Arctocebus calabarensis | reverse complement strand
AAAAAATGGCCGGGCGTTGTGGCGGGCTCCTGTAGTCACAGCTACTTGGGAGGCGGAGGCAAGAGACTCGCTTGAGCCCAGGAATTGGAGGTTGCTGTGAGCTGTGATGCTACGGCACTCTATCCAGGGTGACAGCTTGAGACTCTGTCTCAAATAAATAAATAAATAAATAAATAAATAAATAAACAAACAAACATGTGGGCAAATCTAAACAGTGATTGCCTTGGGCTGTTTTCTGTTGCTATAACAGAATGGGCCATTTATAGTGATGAGGAATTTATGTAGCCCACAGTTTTGAAAGCTATCCAAAAAAACAGGGTAGAACTAAAATATACAATGACATTAATAGTCTTAGATTCGTGACAGATGACTGGAAAGAGAATAGAGATGCTGGTAAGAAACTTTGATACATTAAACATGGATCTAAAATAATAGAGAACATGCAACACCTAAACTCAGAGAAAGAAAATGGACAAGAAAAAAAATCATTTTATCATAGGGACATTTTGCAATCAATTTTATATAGCAGCTCAATTTTCAATCCAGAAGAAGGCGCTTTTAACTGGAGCAGCTAGTCCATTTTCTTACATTATAATTGTTGATGTGTATATTTCAGCCATAATATTTTATGCACTTTCTCTGTTTCTTACATGGGGGTAAATGGGATACAGAAAAAGGTGCATAAAATATTATGGCTGAAATATACACATCAACAATTATAATGTAAGAAAATGGACTAGCTGGTTCAGTTAAAAGACAAACATTGCCAAACTAGAAGAAAAAAATAGCTAAACTAGCTACATCCTGTGTACAGACAAGTAACTGCCACATAAGGATAAAATCTGAAAGTAAAAGAAAAAAAGATTTATAAGGAAAATACAAAAAAAGTAGTCTAACTATAAAATCAGACAAAAACATGTTAATGCAAAAAAGTTTTTAAAGGTAAAGATAGTCATAACAATATAAAAGTTCAGTTTACTTTCAGGAAAATATAATTCTAACCTTATACGCACTGATGAACAAATTGCATCCAATAAGGAAAGAATATATATTCTTTTTAGCACACATGGAATATTTACAAAAATTCACAAAATTTTGGGAAGGTAAATCAAAATAAAAAGGATAGGCTGGTGTTCATAGCTCTGTGTGTAGGGCACTGGCCACATACACCAAGGCTGGCAGGTTCAAACCCAGCCGGGGCCAGCTAATCAACAATGACAACTAGAACAAAAAAAGTAGCTGGGCATTGTGGCAGACACCTGTAGTCTCAGCTACTTGGGAGGCTGAGGCAAGAGAATGGCCTAAGCCCAAGAGTTTGAGGTTGCTGTGAGTTATGACACCACGGAAATCTACCCAGGGCAACATAGTGAGACTCTGTCTCAAAAACAAACAAACAAAAAGATAAGGCACAAAGATCCAAATTATAAATAAATAAAAGGATAAATGTACCTGTGCTACAGATTTTAAAATGATAATTAGAGTACATTATAATCATCTTTTTGTCAGTATGTTTGAATTTTTTTTTTTGAGACTGAGTTGCCCTCTGTAGAGTGCCATAGTGTCACAGCTCACAGCAACCTCAAACTCTTGGGCTTAAACGATTCTCTTGCCTTAGCTTCCCAAGTAGCTGGGACTACAGGCACCCATCACAACAACCGGCTATTTGTTTTTTTGTTTTTAGTAGACTACAGCTGGGTTCGAACCCACCAGCCCAGTGCATGTGGTAGGCACCCTAAATGCTGAACTATGGGCACCAAACCACGTTTGAAAATTTAGATGCAACAAACCAATTCCTGGGAAAACATAATTTACTAAAATATATTCAAGATGAGACACAAAATGGAAATGGTCATATAACATATCAAATAAGTTGAATTATTGGTTTAAAATTCTACCCCCTGCAGACCTCATCAAACTATATACAGATGGTGCCAAAAAATGTATACAAATTTTAAGAAAGAAAAAACCATATTAAATTTATAATACTCAAGTCATGTTTAACTTCTGCAATTACAAGAGGTGCTCAACGTGACTTGTATTCATCTTTTATCATTGGTATATATTAAGAATTACATTTTTTTTTTGAGGCAGTGTTTCATTATGTTGCCCTCAGTAGAGTGCTGTGGCATCACAGCTCACAGCAACCTCAAACTCTTAGGCTTAAGTGATTCTCTTGCCTCAGCCTCCCAAGTAGGTGGGACTATAGGTGCCTGCTACAACACCTGGCTATTTTTTTGTGATGGTCGTCATTGTTGTTTAGCAGGCCTGGACTTGAACCCACCAGGCCTGGTGTATGTGGCCAGTTCCCTAACCACTTAGCTACAGGTGCCGAACCTAAGCATTGCAATTTTTATACAGTTTTTTTCTTTCTTAAATTGTGTATGCTTTTTTTTGGCATCCTCTGTATATTATACAAAAACACAGATAGGTTTTTTTTTTTTTTTGCAGTTTTTGGCTGGGGCTGGGTTTGAACCCACCACCTCTGGCATATGGGACTGGCGCCCTACTCACTGAGCCACAGGCACCACTCACCGACAAAGGTTTTTAATAGGAGGTTCTGCCAAATGTTTAAGGTAAAAGTAGTTCAAGTAGGTCTAGTCTTATATTAACTGTTTTCCAGAAAGAAAACTGAGAAACGTTTCATGCCTCATTTTACAAGGCTAGCATTGCCTTAATTGACAATGTTGTCAATTTTCATTGTGAGAAAAGAAAATTACACCATAAACATAGAATCTAAAAATCCTAAACAAAATGTTGGCAGACTGCAACCTGCAGTCATCTTTGTGCTAGGAATGCAAGGATGGCTTAACGTAGAAAATTAATGAATTTCTCCAATGGAGAAAACAGAAAATATAGTATTATAGAAACTATTAGTGAAATATTACAAGAAAAAAATCCCCACAAGTGAAAAAAATGAGAAGAGGTCTGCAAAGTGCCCAGCATAATTATTAAAATACATAGTATATTTCAGAACATCAGCTCTGTAAGTTCCCAGAAAGAAAAAGAAAACACAGTTAAAGGATCATAATTGGAAGAACATTGGAATTTCTGGGGGGAAAATTGCTATTTAACCTAGACTTCTATCAAACTATTAATATACATCAAGTGGAAACACGATTAGACATTGTGAAGCAATCAATGTCTCAAAAAATTGCCTCTAAAGCCGTCTTTCCCAGGAAGGCACTGGAAGGTATTTCTACCAAAACAAAAGGGTAAACCAGGAAAACTAAAATGGAGGCTCCACACCCACCACGGGAATTATGCAGCTTAAAGAGCAGCCAGTCCAGGTTGGAGGAGAAAAGCAGAGATATTGGAGGTTCAATGATTCAAAGACAGAAAAAAAGGAAGAACTACAGCTATACCTGCAAAGAAAAATAAAAAGATTGTCTGAGAAAGAAATGACAGCATACTACATAGCTGAGCTCTAACATAATGCAATTACTGAACACTGATTTAATAAAAATTGTGAAATAATTTTGGGACAATAGATGGCGGGGAAGGAAATATGTATCTGAGAGGGGAGTGATAAGAGCTTATTCATCATTTTTTAGTAAAAAGTAAATCAATCATATGTAGAAATAAAAACGTTTGTACATAAATAAACCTGCCATTTATAAACATGGAGACTGAATAGAAGTATACACTACAAAAGAAGGTGACTGACTCAGCACCCATAGCACAGTGGTTAAAGTGCCGGGCACATACACTGAGGGTGACAGGTTCAAACTCACCACAGGGCAGCTAAACAACAATGACAACTACAGCAAAAAAATAGCCGGGCATTGTGGCAGGCACCTGTAGTCCTAGTTACTTGGAAGGCCGAGGCAAGAGAATCACTTAAGCCCAAGAGTTAGAGGTTGCTGTGAGCTGTGATGCCACAGCACTCTACCAAGGGCAACATAGTGAGACTCTGTCTCAAAAAAAAAGGTGACCAATTCTGGAGATGGGAAGGCGTGTTGTAGAGAAGAGGGCTGCTGTGTTTCATTTACATCTTGTTGAATTATTTGACTTTTTCTATTATGTATATGTATGTACAACTTGGATCAAAATTAAAATTTAAAAAGCTTAAAAATTTAAGTTTGACTCCATTAGTCTCAAGAATTCCAGGTCTAAGAATCTAAGTGATGGAAATACTTGTAACACACATACAAGTTTTTGTTTCTGTATAACCAGTGTAGTTTGCAATGGGGACAAAGAAAACAGGCTTTTTGTTTTATATTATTAACAGGACACTGTAATTAATTGTCTTAATTTCCCATTGCCAACATACCTGTGTGTACATGGCCAGCTAGTGCTTTGAAGACTTATTTATAATACACTTAAAGCACTGTAAACACTTTTGAAGAGTAATAAATGGGGTGTATTTTATTGTATATAAACTATTCTTCAATAATATTGATTAAGGCTCAGCATCTGTAGCTTAGTGGGTAGGGCACCGGCCCCATACACCAAGGCTGGCGCGTTTGAACCTGGCCCAGGGCCTGCTAAACAACAATGACAACTGCTACAACAACAACAACAAAAACAACAACAACAACACACACACACACACAAACTAGCCAGGCGTTGTGGCAGGTGCCTGTAGTCCCAGCTGCTTGGGAGGCTGAGACAAGAGAATCGCTTGAGCCCAAGAGTTTGAGGTTGCCGTGAGCTGTGATGCCAGGCACTCTACTGAGGGGAAAATAGAGTCTGTCTAAAAAAAAAAAAAAAAATATATATATATATATATATACATATGTTGATTAAAATGCATGAAAAGATACCAGGATACGCAAATTATTCAGCAACACATAGCAATGTCAGAAGACCTAGATGAAAGTGATGCTTGCAGGATGTGGCTCAAGGGCAGAGGACGGCTGTTTATTTATATGTCTTTTAACTTGCACGATGTTTAAATGTTAAATATATATCTTTTAAGCCGAGGTGGTGACTCGCAGCTGTAATCCCAGCTATTCAGAAGGCTGAACTGGGAGGATTGCTTGAGTCCATGAGTTGGAAAACAAGCTGGGCAACACAGTGAGACACAGCAGTCTAAAACAAACAAACAAACAAACAATCCAGGTATGCTGGCTCACACCTGTAATCCTAGCACTCTGAGAGGCTAAGGCAGGTGGATTGCTTGAGCTCAGGAGTTCCAGACCAGCCTGGGCAAGAGGGAGACCCCGTCTCTACTAAAAGTAGAAAAACTAGCCGGGTCTTGTGGTCGGTACCTATAGTCCCAGCCACTTGGGGGAGGCTGAGGCAAGAGAATAGCTTCAGCCCAGGAGTTTGAGATAGCTGTGAGCTGTGGTGATGCCACACACTCGAGCCTGGGCAATGGAGTGATACTGTCTCAAGAAAGAAAATACAGTGTGTGAATATATATATGTGTGTGTGTGTATATATGCTGTATAAACACACACCCACTGTATAGGTTTTAACGCTATATATATATACACACACACATATGAAGTGAATACAGTATATGTGTGTATATATTTATATACTGGATCTAGAACTTGAAAGGCATCTGGAAATATTGTACTTAGTTTCTCAAGCATTTATTTTGAGAAGATTGGAACGATGACAGTTCATAGTAGACGAGCTGCCCTTTCTTTTCTGTCTCTATGAATTCGGCTGGTCATATGCAGGCACTGAGACTTGCCACCTGCGTACAAGCAAGGGGAATTTGAGAACTTGAAGACTGCTCCAGACAAAAACGTAGACCCTGGACTGTGCTTCCCTCACCCTGCAGTGCCCTCCCTCCACCCGGGGCTCCGCTCCTCCTGCCAAGTGTCTCCAGCTGGAGTGGGCGTTCCCAGGCATTTGCTGATCCTTGGCAAATTCCATGGAAGATGATTGTTAATAGTGAAATGCTCACTGGGTTCTGCTCTTCCACACGCCTCAAGTTGAGGCAATAAGGGGGAAATGCACCTGGCAAGGAGTTCCACCGCCTGGGATCCCCCAACCTTCTCACCTGCTCCAGCTAAATAGCCAGCTATGTCCCCCACTCTTAGGGTGCACCTGCAGCTCCACTCACTGCCTCCCACACCACTAGAGGTTCCCCCCCAAATCTGTGCCATCAGCCTGGCAGAGCACTCCCTCTCCCTGTGTAAAGCCGCCCACTGTCAGGCTCTCCTCCATCTGTTTCATCTTCCTGGAATGAAGTGATCACTGGAGTTTTGTTTTGTTTTGTTTTGTGAGACAGAGTCTCATTTTGTCACCCTTGGTACGGTGCTGTGGTGTCATAGCACACAGCAACCTCAAACTCTTGGGCTCAACTTTTGATTCTCAAACTCTAGAGTCTCTTTTCTTTCCTTTTTTTTTTTTTTCATTTGCAGTTTTTGGCTGGGGCCGGATTTGAACCCACCACCTCTAGTATATGTGGCTGGTGCCCTACTCCTTTGAGCCACAGGTGCCGCCCAACTCTAGAGTCTCTTGCCTCAGCCTCCCAAGTAGCTGGGACCACAGGTGCCTGCCACAATGCCCAGCTCTTTTTATTTTATTTTATTTTTATTTTGAGACAGAGTCTTACTTTGCCACCCTATGTAGAGTGCTGAGGCATCATAGCTCAAAGCAACCTCAAACTCTTGGACTCAAGATATCCCCCTGCTTCAGCCTCCTGATTAGCTGGGACTACAGGCACCCACCATGATGTCTGGCTATTTTTAGAGACAAGGGGTCTCACTCTTGTTCAGGCTGGTCTACAACTCATGACCTCAAGCAATACACCTGCCTTGGCCACCCAGAGTACTAGGATTATAGGCATGAGCCACCTCACCCAGAATCACGGGAGTTTTTAAATGGCCAGGGCCTTTCTGCTTCCTGCAGACCTTTTGTGAACATGGACTAGACTTCAATGCCCCCGGGTTACTGCCACTGGCAACTCTTGGGCAATAATTCTTTCCAAGGATTCTTTCTCTCCTTGGTCCCCTATGAAATAAATAGCTTATTCACCCCAAATCATATAATAAAGTGTTTGCCCCCATTTGGAGTTTCTTCAGAGAGTGAGTTCCCTAAGGAAAAGTACTTGGTATTAGTCAGGTAGCCCTGATAACATAGAGGGTTGCTGAATTAATATGCTTCTGTATTTTTCTCTCATTCTCATGTTTATCCTTCACCTCTTACACTTGTACAAAGTCTGATTGCCTAGAGCAAGGTAGGACCTTGCACAATAGCTCACGACATCCTACTTCTTTTTTTAAAATTTTTATTTCAGAATATTACAAGGGTGTACGTATTTTCGGTTACATAATTTGCTTTTGTACATTGTGAGTCAAAGTCCTAAGTGTGCCCTTCACCCAGAATATTTGCATCCAGTTAGGTGTGAAATCACCCCTTTCCCAATTCCACCTACTCAATTTCCTTTGAGTTTTGCCTCATATTGTACTTGAGAGTTGAGTGACTAGTTCCAATTTAGTACTGAATACACGATGACATCCTGCTTCTTCATATTGATTACAGAAGTCATCATTTATCTGGGTAATTATTTGTTAAATGCCCATCTCTCCCACTCAGCTGTCCACACCATAAGGACAGAGGCAAAGTGTGACCTTGTCATCAGACTTCCGTGCCTGGCACAATGCTTAGCATATAGTTATTATTCAGTCAATTGCCAGTGAAAGGGGAGAGTTGAAGTGTGCATCTTATATACTTGAAGAACACTTTGCTTCCTGAACTAAAGTTATTAGCACAAAGTATAGTTGTTTTTACATGTCATTATGAAAATTTTCATGACTCAGTGCCCGTAGCCCAGTGGTTAGGATACCGGTCTAGGATACCCTAGGGTTGACGGGTTCAAACCCAGCCCAGGCCTGCTAAACAATAATGACAACTATAACAAAAAAATAAAGTAGCCAGGCATTGCGGTGGCCGCCTGTAGTCCCAGCTACTTGGGAGGCTGAGGTAAGAGAATTGCCTAAGCCCAAGAGTTTGAGGTTGCTATGAGTTGTGATGCCAGGACTCTACTGAGGGTGACATAGTGAAACTCTGCCTCAAAAAAATTTTTTTTCAAATATAGTCAAAAATAGAGAGCAAACTATGATGAACTGCCTGCACACATCATCCAGCTTTTACAATGTTCTTATCAATATTAGCAATATTCTTACTAATCATCTGGCGTGGTGGCACACACCTGTAATCCTAGCACTCTAGGAGGCTGAGGCAGGTGGATTGCTTAGTTTAAGAGTTAGAGACCAGCCTGAGCAAGAGTGAGATCCCTATCTCTACTAAAAATATGAAAACTAGCTGTACCTCACGGCGGGTGCCTGTAGTCTCAGCTACTTGGGAGGCTGAGGCAGGAGGATCGCTTGAGCCCAAGAGTTTAGGGTTGCTGTGAGCTATGACCCCATGGCACTCTACCCAGGGTGACAGAGTGAGACTGTCTACAAAAAATTTCTTGCCAATCTTCTGATGTGACTTTTAAAAATATTAATTTATCACGGTATAATGTACACTTAATGTGGTACAATGTACAATAAAATGTACCCATAATGAATGTATATTTCAACTGCCCAAATTTCCCTTGTGGCAGAGTTGTGTGTTTAAAAATGCTTAATAAATGCTAGCCTCTCTGTCTGTCCTCACCTGCCCTCCAAAAGCCTTGAGTATGAACCCAGAGTCCATGCACAAGGATGCCAAGCATGGTTCTCACTCAAGGGGGCAGGTGGGGCTGAGCAGGAGCCATACCATTGCAGGCCTTTGGAGCCAGTTCTCAAGGAGGAAAGTAGGAGAGGGTGAGAGGAAAGCCATGGGGAGGGGAGGGGAGCTGCTGGGCCTGAGTGTGGGGCTTCAGAGCTTCCTGAGGGTCAAGAATACTGCTGGTAGGCTTGGCACCTGTGGCTCAAGTGGCTAAGGCACCAGCCACATACACCTGAGCTGGTGGGTTCAAATCCAGCCTGGGCCTGCCAAACAACAATGATGGCTGCAACCAAAAAATAGCCATTGTGGATGGTGCCTGTACCATCTGCTTGGGAGGCAGAGGCAGGAGAGTCACTTGAGCCCAGGAGGTTTCTGTGAGCTGTGATGCCACGGCACTCTACTGAGGGGGACAGCTTAAGGATCTGTCTCCAAAAAAAAAGAAAAGAACACTGGTGGTGGAAGGAGGGCATGTCATTCCCGTCCTTATTGCACCTCAAATGTCTCAGGAGGAGAAGGGTTTGGGGACCCCAGATGAGTAGGGACAGTTGGCAGTAAAAAGTGGGGAGCAGAGGACACCCATATTGACATGTGTATCTGAAGGCTTACTGAATTCTAAGAACATTACAGCATTTTGTTTGAACCTGGACTACATCCTACAGAGGGGCAGGAGAAGGGAGTGGGCTTGGAAGGGTCGGCCATTGTGGAGAACTTGAACCAACCCCACCCTTGAGGAGCTGGTGCTCTTTCTTCATGCACCATTTGTTCAGCCTTGGCGGGTATTTAGAACCATGGCCCACCACATCCCCTGCAAACTCACTCTGGCTCTGTTTTCTGTATTTTTGCAAGTCTCTTTACTTCATTCATCATTTATTCCCCAAATATTTGTGTAAAGTCCTTACAGATATGATGAGAAATAAATTCTTTCCTTTCAAAAAACTTATTCTGGAATGAATTCATTATCAGTATAGCTAGCGCATATAGAAAATTCACTCTATAGGGCGGCGCCTGTGGCTCAGCGGGTAGGGCGCCAGCCCCATATACCAAAGGTGGCGGGTTCAAATCCAGCCTCAGCCGAACTGCAAAACAGAAAAATAGCTGGGCGTTGTGGCGGGCGCCTATAGTCCCAGCTACTCAAGAGGCTGAGGCAAGAGAACCGCCTAAAGCCCAGGAGTTGGAGGTTGCTGTGAGCTGTGTGATGCCACGGCACTCTATCGAGGGTGATAAAGTGAGACTTTGTCTCTGAAAAAAAAAAAAAAAAAAAATTCACTCTATACCTGTTGCATCTTCTATCAAAAATGAGAAATGGAATACTTGAGTGGAGGTTTGGGGGGAGGTTAGCTGAAAATTCCAGAGCAACAAAACAAACCCACAACTTAGGGGAGGAGAATGGAGAAAAAAGGACAAGTACCCAATTCTCAGAAATGCTCCCAATTGTAAGAAAAGAATGGTGGGAAGTTGGCTATTGCCATATCCAGGAAATAGCATGTAGGAATTTCAAGAACCTGGTTCCTTGCTCTAATTATGCCCGGCTCTCCCTGCACATTCCTGCATATTCACTTATCTCTGTCATTTTGCCTCATGTATATGGCTAACCCACTCTAACCCAGGTGGATATTACAAATACGCAGTGATGCTCCTGTGAGGGGACTGGGCACTGTAAAGTACTATATAAGTGGAAAAGAATAAGTGTTTCAAAGTCCCTCCTGACAGCTAGGCGAGGTGGCTCACACCTGTAATCCCAGCACTCTGTGAGGCTGAGGCAGGCGGATCACTTGAGCTCAGGAGTTCAAAACTAGCCTGAGCAAGAGTGAGACCACACCTCTACTAAAAATAGAAAAACTAGCAGGTGTTGTAGAGGGCACCTGTAGTCCCAGCTACTCAGGAGGCTGAGGCAAGAGGATCGCTTGAGCCCAAGAATTTTAGGTTGCTGCAAGCACTCTACCTAGGGTGACGGAGTGAGATTCTGTCTCAAGAACAAACAAACAAACAAAGCCCCTCCTGACATGGCTGGGTGCCTCTGTCTTCCAGGCACCTTCTCTCTGGAAGTTCAAGTCATCTATTCCACCAGCAGCTGAGGGCTTCCCAGGACACAGAGCAGCTGTGGATGGTGCTTTGTTGAAGGGAGAACCAACACCTTCTCTGCTCTCAGGGAGCCCACAGTGAAGATAGAGGTAGGGTGGGAGTAAGACCAGCAAACCTGGGGGAGCACCAATACCAGGCACAGCGTTGGGGAACCAGAATTGCTGTCTGAGAAGCTGGTGTTTGACTTGAGTCTTTGAAGCACTTGGCAGAGCAGAGAATAACACTTCTCAGCGTTCCCTGTTGGTGCCAACCGTGCTGTCACCAGGAGGTCCCTGAGATCTGGGGTCGGCAGGTTCAGGAGACTCCTGAGGGCTTTATGTCCTTCTGTGTGCCGAAGTCCCCTGTGCACACTAGGTTCTGACAGTGTGTAGCGACCTGGACCAGCAGCCACTCTCAGCCTCGGCCACACCAGAGAAACTCCAGTTTTCTTTTTAACAATCGGGGACCAAAGCTGCACCCCAGCCCAGTGAAATCAGAATCTCTGGGTGTGTTGCCCTCAAATCAGGACTCTCTCTCTTTTTTTTTTTTTTTTGTGAGACAGAGTCTCACTCTGTCACCCTCCGTAGAGTGCCATGGTGTCATCATTGCTCACAGCAAACTCAAACTCTTGGGCTCCAGTGATCTGCCTGCCATAACCTCCCAAGGAGCTGGGTCTACAGGTGCTCACCACAGCTCTTGGCTAATTTTTCTATTTTTAGTAGAGACAGGGTCTCACTGTTGCTCAGGCTGGTCTCTAACTCCTCAGTTCAAGGGATCCTCCCACCTTGGCCTCCCAGAGTGCTAGGATTTTCAGGCCTGAGCCTCCGTACTTAGCCAAAATCAGAACTTTCTAAAGCTTCTCTGAGTCTAACATGCAGCCGAGGTAGAGAACCCCTGAGTTACAGAGGCCCCCTCAAATGCGCCCATGAATTGACTTAGGAGCAGGGAGAGGTTGACAAAGTGCAGATTTTGACAGCAGATCTGGTTTTATGTCCCAAGGCTCAGCTTTTCTAATAAGTTTCCAGACAGAGGAAGCTAATGTCGCGGGTACCTGGGGCGCCCTTGGGCAGAAAGCCCCTGGAGCCCCCAATGGCCCCTTGGGTCGGGGATTGTGATTCTTGTGCCCTCTGGTGGCCAAAACCTCCCTAGCAGCGCGCGGCAGAGAAAGTACAATAATTTCTGGAGTTATTTACAGATTCGTCCCTCAGTGCCCAACCTGTACACACTCAGGTTTCTGCCTTGTAATAACCTGAGCAGAGTCCAGCCAAGCCTGCTCAGACTTTTGACCCAGATAATAAATGAGTGTTGTTTTAAGCTGCTGAATGTATGTTAATTTGCTGTGCTGCAACAGAATAGAATAGGTCTTACACTAACCTGCCAGGTGAGAATTCCAAACCCATAGGTTTGACCCAGCGACCCTACACAACTCTAGCTCAGGAAACCAGATCCATTCTCAGCCTCTGGCTTCAATGGGAGATGAGGCAGAATGGACCGTTCTTCTCCTTTAACAAGATTATACTTGCCACCTTATTTACAAAGGGTTGCTTACTTCCTTTTACCTTAGATTTTTTTTGTCACTGGTGAGAGTTCTGGGATGGGATGCTGGTGGGCTTGTTTGCTCTCTGTAGCAAATTATATTTTCTGAGATGAGTGCACTGATATACCACGTCCCCCATGCCCTCCTTACAATGTGACCTTGATACTCTCCCATCCAGACATGGGATCTAGGCTGGGCAGTGGCTCATACCTGTAATCCTAGCACTCTGAGAGGCCAAGGCGGGCAGATTGCCTGGGCTCAGGAGTTTTAGACCAGCCTGAGCAAAAGCCAGACCCGATCTCTACTAAAAATAGATAAAATATCCAGGCGTTGTGGCAGGTGCCTATAGTCCTAGCTACTTGGGAGGTTGAGGCAAGAGGATCACTTAAGCCCAAGAGTATGAGGTTGCTGTGAGCTATTATGTGGCTAGGGCATTCTAACCTGGGCAATACAGTGAGACTCTGTCTCAAAAAAAAAAAAAAAAAGAGAGAGAGAGAAAGAAAGAGAAAGAGAGACGGGATCTCTCTTCCTTTCCCCTTCAATCTAGCACGCCTGAGACTATAGGAGGAATAACAGTAGGTGACCTTCCAGCTAAGTCATAAAAAGGAATACACCTCTTCCTGGCATGCTATCTCTCTCTCTGAGGATGCCCATCCTTGGAACCCAGGCACCACTATGCTGCAAGGAAGCCCAAACAGCCACATAGAAAAGGCTACCTGTGGGTACTCTGACTCTAGCCCCATGTGAGAGCCAGGCATAAGTGAGGGGGTCTCTGGAACCTTCCAGCCACTTGCTTCCAAGCCACCACAGCTGATGCCAAACGGAGCAGACATGAGCTGCTTCCACTGAGACCTCTCTAAACTGGAGCTTTGAGAACACAATAAATATTGCTCTAAGCCACTAAACTTTGAGTGACAGGTTACACAGCAGTAGATAACTGAAGCAACCTCAGATCTCTCCTGAGAAAAATGCAGTGCATTGGACCAGGCAAGGGACAGAGGTGAGGAATCTCTGGTTTGGATAAATTACAAGTGAATTACCTGTTTTTAATTAATTACTATTTTTAAAAGGCAGTCTCATTAGAAACCAAGCCCAATCCTTACACAATATTGGGAAATCAGCCCTTAAATGTTTTAGGAAGATTAACATTTCTATAACCTTTCATGCCATTTAATTCACTTAAAAGCCTGTCTCCTTAAATAGTTGTCAAGAACAGTCTAGGCCAGTGATTTTCAACTGGTGTGCTGAGAAACTCTTTAAAGATCATTATTAAATTATTTTCAAAAAAAGTTCAAAGCACAGTAAGCATATTTCTTTTTACTCTTTTATTTTTGATCAACATAATTTAAGTGTGCCTTGAAAGCTTAACTATCGGTTAAGTGCTGTAAGATTAAAAAAAAAAAGATCAAAAAACAGTGATCTAGGTCCTAAAGGAAGTCTATTCTGAGGTTTTTTTCTCCAAGTGCTTCCCCACCTGTGGTAGGCAGACTTACCTCCCATGAGGGCCTCCCATGATCCCCACCACCTGTTATGAGTGTCCTTGTGTCAGTTCCTTCCCTTGAGACCCCTATTTGGAGTCTTTTCTGGTCCATACAAAGCACAGAACTATTTTTTGTAGATCTGTGAAAATGACATTTTTTTTTTTTTTTTTTTTTTTTTGCAGTTTTTGGCCGGGGCTGGGTTTGAACCTGCCACCTCTGACATATGGGGCTGGTGCCCTACTCACTGAGCCACAGGCACTGCCCCTGACATTGGTATTTTAATGGAGATTGCATGGAATCTATAAATCACTTAGAGTAGTATAGACAGTGTAACAATGTTGATTCTTCCAATCCAGGAGCATGGTATGTTTTTCCATCTGTTTTCATCTTCTGCGATTTCCCTCCTCTGTGTTTCAGAGTTCTCCCAATACAAGTCTTTTCCCTTTTTAGTTGAGTATATTCCTAGATATTTATATTCTTTGTTGCTGTTGCGAAAGGGATTGCGCCTTTGATTTGATTTTCAGCTCGACTGTTGGTATATATGAAAGCTACCAATTTGTGTACATTGATTTTGTAATCTGAGACTTTGCTGAATTTATTTATCAATTCCAGGAGTCTCTTGGTTGACACTTTAGGGGGTTGTTCTTGGAAATTAGATTATATCATCAGCAAATAGCAATTATCTGACCTCTTTTTTTCCCCGCATTTAGATACCCTTGGGCCTGACGTTGTGACTTGCTTCTAACCAAGAAAATACAGAACAGGTGATGGGATGTCACTTCCACGAATAGGTTACAAAAGATTGTGACTTCTGTCTTTCCAACAGATTATCTCAGTCACCTTCTTGGCTGGCCTGCTTTGGTGAAGCAAGCTGCCATGCTGATGAGGGCCACAGGGCAGGGAAGTGAAGGCAGCTCCTGGCCAACAGCTGGTAAAGAACTGAGGTTCCCCCCGCCCCCCTTGCCTCAGTTTGTGAGAAACAAGGGAACTTGGAAGTGATGCCTTTCCAGTTGAGCCATAAGATGAGGTATCAGTCCCACTGGCCTTGATGGCAGCATCAGGACAGATCCTGAAGCAGGGGACCCAGCTAAACCAGGCCTGGACTCCAGAGAGGTAATAAATGTGTGCTGTTTTAAGCCTCTACGTTTTGGGATCATTTGTTATGCAGGTGCCTAGCACAAAATCCCAGCACGCTAACCTGTGCCCACACTCCCCCCACAGCCCAGTGCCTGTATCTAGGCAAAGTAGCTTCTTTCCTGGGTGTCTGTACCTGTTTGCAAACCCTATCTTGGAACACTTGGCCTTATTCCTCACTCTGGTTCATCTTCTCCCTCAAAGTCTGTGTCTGATTGTGTCTAAAGCAGATAAAGCCTCAGCCACACTGCCCTCTCCTAAACATTGCAAATTCACTTATTCTCCCTCTGGGCCAGACTGAGCTCAGACTGCAGAACTCGTGGCTTCCTCAGGATATGCTGGCTCTTCCTGTGGCAGGAAGGGCCATTCCTGTTCAGGCATGAGCTTTCTTTCATTTGAGTTCTGCCTCTCTTTTGGGGGGCAGTTCTGGACTAGGAGCCAGAACTCAGGTCAGGGATCATTTTCGCTTCTCAACCTTGGGAACATGAGCAGAAGTCTTGCCCAGTCGTACAACTGAGTGAGGAATTCTTTTTTTTTTTTCTAAACCTTTTATTTAACATTGAGAATGGAGATTGCAATCTTTCCTCAATCATTTTAAAAATCACCATCTTTAACAAATGCAAACAATGTAACCTAATCATTTGTACTGTCATATTAATCTGAAATACATACATACATACATTCATATATAAATGAAAGAATCAGCATATTTTTAGCTTCTAATGTGGGGACAACAAGGATGAGAAATTCCTTGAGTGAGTGAGGAATTCTCTCTCTCTTTTTTTTTTTGAGACAGAGTCTCACTATGTTGCCCTTGGTAGAGTGCTGTGGCATCACAGCTCACAGCAACCTCAAACTCTTGGGCTTAAGTGATTGTTCTGCCTCAGCCTCTCAAGTAGCTGGGACTACAGGTGCCTGCCACAATGCCCGGCTACATTTTTGTTGTTGTTGAGGTTGTCAACATTGTTGTTTAGCTGGCCTGGGCTGGGTTCGAACCTGCCAGCCTTGGTGTATGTGGACGGTGCCATAACCACTGTGCTACGGGTGCCAAGCTGATTGTGGAATTCTTTTTTTTTTTTTTTTTTTTTTTTTGAGACAGAGCCTCAAGCTGTCATCCTGGATAGAGTGCTATGGCATCACAGCTCACAGCAACCTCCAATTCCTGGGCTCAAGCGAGTCTCCTGCCTCTGCCTCCCAAGTCGCTGGGACTACAGGTGC
>CAUYON010009358.1:0-49519 GCA_963573935.1 Arctocebus calabarensis | reverse complement strand
AAATCAAATCGTAAAGAGTTTGAGAGCTCCCAAGCCTTCCCTTTCAAAACAGGTTTAAGAATCAGGCAGCTAAGGCAGTACCTGTGGTTCAGTGAGTAGGGTACCAGCTCCCTATACTGAGGGTGGCGGGTTCAAACCCGGCCCTGGCCAAACTACAAAACAAAAAATAGCTGGGTGTTGTGGCGGGCACCTGTGGTCCCAGCTACATGGGAGGTTGAGGCAAGAGAATCGTCTAAGCCCAGGAGTTGGAGGTTGCTGTGAGCTGTGATGCCACAGCACTCCACCGAAGGTGATAAAGTAAGACTCTGTTTCAAAAAAAAATAATAAGAATTAGGTGGCTGGCAGGACCCCATGAGCCAGCACTTCAGTTTTCTGTCTAAGGAGAACTGCCTGGAATTGGAGAATCAAGACTCGGTCTCTGGGCTGGCAGGGTTTGGGGGTGGCAGCTCTCCGGGCGGGTCCTCGCCGTGCCCAAGGGAGGCATCTCCTCCTCCTTTATCTGGACCTACCTTCCAGCCCCCATCTCTGGTCTTTAAGTGCAACAGTCCCCCACCTGGAACACACCTGCCTCTCTTCTAAACTATGTCGTACTCCGCTTCACTGGCCACCCTCCCCAGGCAGCCTTCCCTAACCAGCTACCCGTGGCTCTCCGTGGCTCACCTCGCCAGCAGGATAAGCACACTAGCAGACTCCCTTTGGCAGGCAGAAATTCTCAAGAAATATTTTGCAAGGGTGTTTGCAAAGCATATGGATGGCCTGCGTTTTATTTAGAAATGGCCATAGTGGGGACCTGGAAATTCACAACTGCCAGTGGAGATCTAAACACATGACCATTTTACTCCTATGATTGGTGGCTTAATAGAGACAGAGGACCCCCCAGCTCAGGTAATTTTCCAGGATTGGTGCCAGAGCTATCAACGGTCAGATCAGAAGAAACTCTAAGTAAGAAATTTACTTAATTTTCATATATAGCAATTAGTTTGAACTGGAGTCAAGGCAAATACACGTGTATAATTAAATACACGTATGTCAATCTCATATGTAGAGTGTGTGTATGTGTGTGTGTGTGTGTGTGTGTATATATATATATAAATGAGCTAATACACACACACATATGTATATGTATATGCTTTTTTTTTTTCCAGTTTTTGGCCGGGGCTGGTTGGGGCTGGGTTTGAACCCACCACCTCCGGCATATGATATGGGGCCGGCATCCTACTCCTTTGAGCCACAGGCACCGCCCATACATGTACGCTTTTTTTCCCCTTATGTGTCTATCTCTGGCTAGGAGACAGTCTCCTAACACCTGACTGCCTCTGAGAGGACCTCTCCAAGGGCAGGAACCATGACAGCTCCTTCATCTTTGTATCTTCTCACCATGTAATTTAAACATGAGTAGTCACTGGTGGCCATGTTAACTATATTTTCTTTTTTTTCTTGAGACAGAGTCTCATTTTGTCGTCCTCGGCATCACAGCTCACCACAACCCTAGACTCTTGGGCTCCAGCCATTCTTCTTGCCTCAGCCTCTCAAGTAGCTGGGACTACAGGCGCCCGCCATAGCACCTGCCATTTTTTAGAGACAGGGTCTTGCTCTAGCTCAGAGCTGATCTCAAACTTGTGAGCTCAGGCAATCTGTCCCCCTCAGGCTCCCAGAGTGTTGGGATTATAGGTGTGAGCCAACTACACCGGGCCTGTATTTTCTTATTTTCTGTATTTTTATTATTATTATTTCTTTTTTTGGCCGGGGCTAGGTTTAAACCTACCATATGGGGCCGGCACCCTACTCCTTTGAGCCACAGGTACCACCTTATTTTCTGTATTTTTGATGCATGGGCATCTAGAGCCTTGCTGACTGAGAAGGGATCCACCCACTGGGGTTAGCTAATTGCTAGAGAGAGAAGTCAACTCATTTGGGAGCATGCCTGTGAGAGGCAGCCAACCCATCCAAAGGCTACATCTCCATCTATTCCCTTATCCATCTCCAGACCATATTCCCGGTCTTCAGTACCCCAAGGAAGGTACCAGGCAACCAGAGACAGCCCGTGTCCCCTGAAGCCTGCTGACGTTATTCAACCTAACCAACCCCAATCCTGCTGGCCTGCCCCCTGCCTCACCTCTCCATCCTGGTCGCACTGTCCTGTCCCCTCACTCCCTCTGCCTCCTGACACACCCTGGCTCGTCCCCTGTGACCCCAAAGGACATACTGCACTTCCTGTCTCGGGAGCTCTGCCAGTATTAAACTTTCTTCCAGCATGAGAGTAAGTCTCTTTCTGCACCTGGTTAAAACCAATCCTGGTGCATTTTAAAGCAGTGGAATTCAAGGGCCTAAGGTCACCGAGTGCCTTACTCCCACCTGGCGTGAGGCCAGACACAGAGGAGATGAACTAGTTTCAGGACCCAGGTCAATGCTCTCAGAGGTAGAATGTGTCACCCACCCGAGGCTGGGGGTTCCCAAAGGCAAACTCCCTGTGGGGCCCACACCCAGGGGAAAGAACGTTCTGGTAACGTCCCTGCCGGGGCCGAAGGAAGCAGCCAGTCAGCACCTACCTTTTCTAGGAGCGCGTTCTGCCAGAGCCGAAACATCATCATGTACGTTCTGTCCCGGGCCCCGAATGAAGTGAAGAAGTGCTAGATGGGAAGAGCAATGGCAAGAAATGTGTTCCAAATGGACACTCGGTCACCCTCCCCTTAAGAAAAGATGCTGAGGCAGAGCCTGTAGCTCAGAGGGTAGGGGGCCGGCCATATACACAAGGCTGGGGGATTTGAGCCGGCCCAAGCCAGCTAAAACAACCAGGACAACCACAACAGAAAAACAGCCAGGTTTTTCTGGGGGGGGGAGGGGAGCGGGGTGCCTATAATCCCAGCTACTTGGGAGACTGAGGCAAGAGAATCGCTTAAGTCCAATAGTTTGAGGTTGCAGTGAGCTGTGACGCCATGCCACTCTACCTAGGGTGACAGATTGAGACTCTTGTCTCAAAAAAATAAAAGAAAAGAAAAGATACTGAGTCCATCCTCAAATACTGATGATTCTCAGGGATCTGTGATCACACACAGCCGCTTTGGGGATGGGGCCAGCACACTGGGGGCCGGGGTACTTCTGAGCCACCACTGTGACCAGGTCTTTCAATATTTGCCCACACTGCTCAGTGCTTCTGGGCCTGGTTTGAATTTCTCATCTCCATAAAAGATGTCCTTCCCCTACCTCCCAGAACTGGGTAAAGGGGAACCGTGAGCTACCCTAAATGGAAGGACAAGACACAGCCACCAACCCTTTTCATTCATGGAGTATCAGTATGTTTTAGGCATTCTTCAACATGTCTGGGGAACAAGGGACAGAAAAGGACCCTGCTCTTTATCCATTGTTGAGGATCCTTCATAATACGTGAACAGAAAACCAGATTGTCCTGCCCACCCATGAGGTGCTACACAAATGCTGTTTCATTTAAACCCAACAAAAAGACTTAAGACAATAAACGAAGCTGCCGTTACCTAATACAGAGTAACAGGCTGGGGAGGCTAAGCCACATGTTATCATCACACAGCTGGTTAGCACTGGAAACAGAATCCCAGCCTAACATTATTTGGCCCCCAAGTCTGCTGGTTCTTGCCACTGAACTGCCCAAGTCCAAGGGAAATGTATATTTTGTCTTCAGCAGAGACCTAGTCCACCCTTAGCCTTGACTCTGTCAATCTTAAGGCTCTGGTGGAAAGTAAACAATACTTTTCTGGCTTGGCGCCCGCAGCACAATGGTTACAGCGCTGGCCACATGCACCAAGGCTGGTGGGTTCAAATCCGGCCCAGGCCAGCTAAACAACCAGGGCAACTGCAAAGAAGGCTGAGGCAAGAGAATCACATAAGCCCAAGAACCTGAGGTTGCTGTGAGCTGAGATGCCATGGCATTCTACTGAGGGCGACATAGTGAGACTCTGCCTCAAAAAACAAAACAAAACAAACACTTTTCTCTGTCCTAAAACTCATCTACCACATTCTCCCCATACCAAGGAAGACGCCTCATCCTCCCGAGACACAATCAGCTATACTACTGGGCAATGATGGCGACTTCCACTCACGTTTTGCCTAACAGGGCAGTGTTTTCAAATATGTGATGTTATTTTAAGAGTATTAAATGGGTATTCCTGGCTCCATTTTGAAAATGAGGCTCGAAGAGGTTAGATAATATGTTCACAGTGGAAAAACTCTAATTTAGGTGTTTTGGCTCCAAGTTAAGTGTTCTGCCAGTCCACCCTCCCCTGCTCAGCCTCCAACCACCCTGCCCACCCAGCAGGTGGACGCTGGAGTCGGCTCGGCCTCTCCCCCCATTCTGTTCATGGGATTGAAAGGAAAGGAGCAGGGAGGTGGGGAAGGCGACCAGCGGGAAGTAGAAAGGCCAGAATCGGGCTCTGCTTACCTTTTCTGAATCAGTGCAAACTTGGATGGCGTTAGGAATGAGGCGAGCTGTTTTTTCTTTCGTCATGGAGCAGATGTCTTTCAAACGGACAGTCAGCTGGCATCCGAAGGCACAGAGAAGGGACAAAAGCGAGAGGGGGCTTGAGCAAAGTCAGACAAGGCGATCACGTGACAGCAGTGCAAACAGAGGACACCAGATCACAGTTCACACCCTTTCTAACCCTGGCAGGGGCCACCTTCGAGGTCAGCTGGTTTGCCCCCTTATTTCACAGAGGTCATGCAGCAAGGTAGGGACTGAGCCTCTTCTGCAGCCATAATTATTTAGACTCTTGGTCCTGGAAACTTAATCTCTCCCTCCTCTGCAGTTTGCTGAGTGTGCAGAGGTGCTGCTATTATTTGCCACTTATAGAACATAGAACGATGGCACTGGGACATAAAAATCACCTGTTAATCTTTGTCCACCTAATTATACAGGGTCTCCCCAAAGCTGTCATATATAGAGAAAACAGGGAATTGTAGCTAACTGTACCTTCGTTTACAAAATATTCGTTGCAAAACATTCTCTACGTGTTGGCCGCCTCTTTCTACATACACACACCAAGTTCTCTCTCACTCATGGTGAACACGTGCCAAGATATTTGTTGTGAGAGCCTATTAACTATGCCCACCTATGGAGGCTTTGGGCAGACCCTGCACAAGAGGAGGAAACAGAGGCAAAGAGAGAAAGGACCCGCCTAAAATCACACAGCTAATTATCTGGGGAGTCCAGAAAGCGTGAAGGCTAGTTCTTCTGCGGCCCAAGCCATTCGATATTCTTTTTTCCACTTTCCTGTGCTTTCTCCTGCAGTAACTCATTCCAAATATTCACCTGCATTTGTCAAAAGCCAAGGGTCTTAAGTCCTCCCACACCCAAGAGGGAGGGAGGGGAACACATAGTGGAAAAGATCCCACTATTGGGACTTGGAATTGGACACCCTTCAAGACCAGGCATGTGTTTTTGTTGATTACACAGAGACTTAGGAAGAGCACAGAGTCAGCAAAAGGACGCGAGGGAGGGCAGCCTGCTCAGCCACAGCCGAGGGAGCAGCCCCAGGGAGCAGCCCCAGGTCTTTACCAGAGTTTCCCAGCGGAAGATGTTGCTATAGAAGCAGATCCAGTTTTCAGAGAGGTAGAGGCGGCCCTGGAGGAGGATGTCTCTTTGGAGTGCGCATGAGTAATCTGTGGTAGGAAGGAGGACAAGGGCGCTGGCTCGGAGACACATCATCCCTCACACCAGCACTGGGGGAGCCCCGTCGCCTGTCACTGACTAGGGGTGCCAGACACTTGATCTAGTGGCAGAGGAAGTCCCTGGCATCTCCTGATCAGGAACACAACCATAAAGATGTTGCGTTATGCAGCTGCCTAGAGGCAGAGCAACGTGATGGGGGAGGATGCCAAGAAGTTAGAGGCAGCAAGGACTAAACAAATTCAGCTCACTCCCCACCCGATACCCACCGTGATGACGACGTCAGCCCCTTCCTCCTCTGGGCCAGCCACAGGCTAAAGTGGCAGTGACGCCTTCCAGGTCAGGCCCTTGGGGCTGCCCCAGAACTGGTACTCAAGCCTGAGCCCTGACCGCTGGGGCCAGCGCTCTGCACACCCCTCTCCCTGTTCTCACACAGATGTGCTTTCTTGGGCTGTCTCACAGCTTCCAGACAGTTCCATGTCGAGGACTCCTAGACTCCCTCCCCTCCCTCTCCCAGGTCACCCGGCTCACCTACAATGAGGCGCTCCGTGTCTGGAAGTTGCTTAAAGAGCTTCCTGAAGTCTTCATTTCTCTGCTTGTACGTAGGGCTTAACACCTGCAGGACAAGGGCCGGAGTTAGGAGGGTGCACCCAGGTGCGGGTTTCCTGGGGGTCAGGGAGGAAGGCGCAGGGGAGAACTTGCTCGTGTGTTAAAAAAGAACAAGATGGGGCTCTGCAATCCCACAGACCCTAGGAACCAGACAGCGGGGAGAATCTGGTCCTATAAGCGCTTTGTAGCCAGTGCTCACCAAAGAAGATGTGTCAAGTGTAGGAGGAGGGGCTCACATTATATTCCACAAAGACAAAGGCAGGACAAGAGAACACCTCTTCCTTGGACCACATGCCAGCTATTGCTATCCTCCTTTCTGGCAGCTGCAGCACCACTTTGACAGTAAAGTGCGGGTCCCAGGGGGCTTCCCAACCCCTAGTAAGGCCCAGGAAACGAAGGTCCCTAGCACACGTCTCAGGAGAAGGTGTTGACACAATTAGCACCATGAGCACTTGGCAGTGTGCAAAAGACAAGATTTTCTTTTTTAATCCTAAAGATAGTGCTAAAAAAAAATCCTAAAACATAAAACAAGTGCTAATGTAAGTGCACAGGTAGATCATTCACAGTAGAGATACCCGACTTTCACTCCCAACCTAACATAATTACCTAACCCAGACTTCAGTAACAAGGGAGGAGGTTAAGGCCAGAGCGATGCAACCGTACCAGGTCCCCAGCGGGTCAGCGGCAGAGCTCACACCCCTCGCCCTGTGCTCACCTCCTACCCAGCTTTCACAGGTGCCTGCTACCCACAAACTGCCTTAGCAAAGCCTCCTTGGAAAGTCTACACGGGAATCCCAGCCTCACAGGGCTTACAGTCTTAAAGTTAAAAAAATAAATAATAAAAACATCCATGCCCATAGAGGAAGAGCACCCAAGACAAAAACCATGCGTGGCCCACAGACACATATGCTCCACCCAGGGATGTGCTGACCTATGTAAGCAGACAACACTGCTGACCCCCATCCAGGAGCAGGTGCTTGCGGGTGGATTCTCCTGCTGACCCGGAGAGATACTCGGGTCTTGGCTACTTACACTTTCTCATCCACTTCCTTGGGAATCCATAGGCATACCACAGCTGTGATAATGGGGGAAGGAGCCTTAGATGTTTCATCTTTTGGCTCTCAGTAAAGCTAAATGGCACACAAGGAAACTGAGGCTGTGGCCCGATGGTCTGTGATACAGGGAAGGAGAGTGCATCAGGAAATTATGGGGCAGACAAATGGCATGACTTGAGTTTGGAGAGGTTTTCCAGAAGAGAGAGAAGAGGGTGTTTTGACCATTTTGTCTATAGTTAATTGGAACTGTAAACTTTTGTTCTGGGCTTATTTGTAGAATGCATTCCACTTGCAATAGGAAGTGCCCTGTTACCTTTCCAAAAGCAATGCTAGGTTGTCACAGAACTGCAGACTTCTGCAGTCAGTCTGCCGTGTTTGAACCTAGGATTGGGGCTGTTGGGAGTGAATGTCTGGAAGCCAGCCCATCCCACGACTTTTACGGCTAGAAAAAAACCTTAGAGGACAGCATTCCTTGGGCCCATACACTGGTTTCAAACTGGTATTGAGTTATCAAATCTAGATGGTCCCTGGGCCTCCTGGAACAGAGTCCGCTCTCTGAAATCCCTCTCGTGACCACCTGACCTCGTTCTGTCTAGCTGTGTACTCTGGAACTCTTATTAAGCTAATATGGAGTCATTACCACGCACTAGGCACAGCCAAAAGACCTCTGCAGGTATCACTGCACTTGACCACTGTTTTCACTCTCCCATTTTACACTCCAAAAAACTGAGGAACAGAAACATTAGGCAACCTGGGAGAGCAGAATATGAACCAAGGCTATCTGACTCTGTCGCTGGTCGGAGCTGCTACCCGATTTCATCTCTGGAGGGTTTGTGCTCCTGGACCTTGTGCCAAGAGGGAAGTAGCGGGGCTTCCCTGCAAGAGCACACTTCCTTGGCGATGGGATGCTCATCGGTCCTGGGGGCCCCCACTAGCCCTCCATGGAAGCTCGAAGGCGGCAGTTCTCAACCTGTGGGTCACGACCAATGAAAATACATCCTGCATATCAGATATTTACATTACAATTCATTAACAGCAGCAAAATTACAGTTATGAAGTAGCAACGGAAATAATTTTATAGTTGCGGGTCACCACATGAGGAATTGGATTAACGGGTTGTGGCATTAGAGGGTTGAGAACCACTTTAGGGGTCTTTATAAACTTCTGTGATAAGCCTGAGGAGCGGCTGATGAGGTGGCCCCAAAGCCCTTTCAGGTGAAACAACCTCAGGCATCTGATCCCCAGCAGCCTGGGAGTCCTCCCACTCCTGGTATGTTTCACCAGTCTCCCTCAGCTTCTCTCATACCCAGGTATCTACAGAGGTGGGGGGCAGGGAGTTTGGTCACAGTCTCCAACCTGCAGGCAAATTGAGGGAGCTGCTCCCCTGAGAACCAAGCGACGCTGGTGGGGAGAGGAACCTCCAAATCCAGCCCTGGCCTCTGCAGTCACCCAGTCCTACAGACTCATTAATCCAGACTCGCCAGTAGATGGCTTCTGCCCCTGGGCTCTAGCCACCACCTGCCACCACGATGCCAGAGACCATGGCTTTCTCCCTCCCAGCCCCTGGACTCTTAAAGCAATCTCTTGCAGAGGTGAGGCCCAGCTCACCTATTTTAATTTAAAATGGCCAGGAATTCTGGTTCCAGTATTGTCAAATCTGGGCCCTTAGGTAGCACCGCCAAGTGAAGCACAACAGGGGTGCTCCCTGCAGAACTGTCACAGAGACACAGAGAAACCAGGTCACACACTCACGGCGGGGATTTCCTCAGATCCACGCCAGCAACAGTGCTCGGCGCCGGCGGGCACGTCGGTAAACCTCGTCAGGTGACGCCGCAGCGCCTGGCTGTCCCGCTCCAGCAGGAGGCTCCAGAGGACCCCCGACTCCATCAAAGATTCCATCGCCTGCCCAGGCCGCCCCTCTCAATGAAGCCCACCTCCTCGAGTGCTAATTTCCAACTGTCCCCACAGGATGAAAACAATCCGCCTCGCCTGTCCTGAGGCAGCCACGACCTCTGGTTTCTCAACAGAGGGTCTGTGAGGCGCTGATGTCCTTTCCTCTCCTGTGGCAGCGTCCCCAGTGAGAAAGCCCCACATAAGAGGTCAGTGCGGCTCTCAGGACAAGCTGGCCTGCCAGCCTCCCATGGCTGGGCTCTGTCTGCTCTGTCCTTCCCTGCTGGCTGAGAATATCCCAGGGGGGTGTGGTCGAACACCTGCTCCTGGTCAGTGCGGTTACCCCAGGAGTCCAGAGGACGCAGGCAGCACAGCAGGTGCACTGGGCCAGCTGAGGGTCCTGAAGGGCAGGCCCTGCGGTTGCAGACAGCGAACTTGGCAGGTGGAAGATGACTCACAGCTGGGTCCCGGTCTCACAGTCTGCAGAGTCACCCATAGTTGGTCCGAAGCTCCCAGGAGGAAATCCACCGCTCAGCTCCCCACATGCAGTCGGGCCATCAGTGGCACGTTTAATCAATGTGCAATCTCTCCCCTGGGAGGGGGTTGGTCGCTATGACTCACAGCCCTCACCCAGGCCCAGTGGCCGCCAGTGGCTGTAGCAGCAGGACTGCTCTCACCCCTAGCCCGACACACACCCCTTTCCTCAGCCTGTGCTCCTCTTGCCTGAGCAGCAAACAAGTTCTTTGTTAGAGTCACCCGTGGCAGGAGGGAGGGAGGCAGGCGGGTGGGCGGGCAGGGCAGGGCAGGAGCCCTATACCACATGCTTCGAGTTACAAGATCTGGGTGATGGTCCTGGCCAACGTCCTCCAGTAACCCTCAGCCTCGCCTGGCCTCCCCAGCAGATGTTTCCTGCCACAGAACGCTGCTGGCCAGGGTTCCAGTGGGGGAGGGGGAAGGGAGGTGCCAGGGCACTGCTGTTGTGATGAAACCTGAAATTTGAGACTCAAACAGCCACAGGCTTCTTGAAGACAGCACTGTCCCCTCACTGACCCAACTATCCACCAACTTCCCTGCAGCAATAGTGCAGAGGGGGGCGTCCCCGTGAGCTAGTTTCAACCCTGCTGGTGGGGAAAAAGTTGAGGTCAACAGCTCCAGGGTCAGTCTCAGGCACCTCCTTTCTTTCCGAGGGCCCTACCCCACTTCGGGCACTGGCAGGAGGGGACCAAGGCCGAGAGGACCCCAGACGTAGCCCAGACCTTGAGGGTAAAGCAGCAATGCTTGAAAGGAACCAGCCAAGTCCAGGGAGCGAAATCGCCTGAGCCGAGTCTAGGAGCGTGAGAAAGGCTCCAGGCTGAGGCCTTCAGCACAGGGGTGAGACAGCAGTGGTCCTGGGGAGAGGTGACTTCCCAGGAAAGCTCAGACCCTTGAAACAAATAGGGCACTCTCTCCCCCTGCCTGGAAATGCCACTTGGCCTATGGTAACTCACACAGAGGATCCTGAGGCTGCATATAGCAAAAAGGAATGGAGAAGAATGGGGACTTTGTGCTAGGTGTCTTGGTCAAAGTCAACTGCACGCAATCCTGAGTGTTCTTAAAGATGACCCAGTGAATACACTAAAAAATACAGATTCTGGCAGTGCCCCGTAGCTCAGTGGGTAGAGTGCTGGCCACATAAACTGAGGCTCACAGGTTCAAACCCGGCCCAAACCAGCTAAAACAATGACAACTGCAACAAAAAATAGCCCGGCGTTGTGGTGGGTGCCTATAGTCCCAGCTACTTGGGAGGCTGAGGCAAGAGAATTGCTTGAGACTCTGTCTTCAAAAAGTAAATAAATAAATAAAAATAAAAACAACAACAAAAACAACAAATGTAGACTCCTGAGTACCAAAGCTGAAGATACTAACTCAGAAGAACCTGGGTCCACCCAGGGTAAACAGTGTTTGACAAAGTAGAGGAAGAGTGTGAGTCTTCCCTAAAATCCTCTCCTGACAAGCTCCTACATGGGCACCCCCTGCCCCCACCATTGCTCTGTCTGTCTACATGGGCACTCGCTGGCCCCCACAATCGCTCCATTCATCACACAGCTAAGTCATGCCTTAAGACTACCAGCTTCTCCAGGTAGGAACAGCGCCCCCTACAGGTCTGTATCTTTTCCAGCACTCAGCACAATGTGTTTCAAATACAGGTTGAGCATCCCTAACACAAAAATCCAAAATGTTCCAGAATCTGGAACTTTCTGAGCCATGACACAGCTGTCAAAACTTTGCTTCATGCACAAAAAATATCAAAAATACTGTCGAACATTACCTTCAGGTTGTGTGTATGAACAGTATGTGAAGCACAAATGAATTTCACATTTAGACTTGGGTCATTATAAATACGAAAATATTTCCAAGTCTGAAAAAGTCCTAAATCCTAAACACTTTTGATCCCAGGAATTTTGGGTAAGGGATAAAAGGGTATCGGGGTGCTCAAAAAATACTTACCAAGCAAATGCATTCATTATCGAAAAGAATGCTTTCCTTATCTCCAGCTCAAACAGTTCCTAATTACACCATATCTTATCTGCAGCACAGCAAACCCTTATGCATGACTTCTCAGAACTCAGCTCCTGCCCACACTCTCTCCAGCACACATCCGAGCTTCCCAAATGTGGCCCTATCCTGAGCACAGTAGCAGGTGAACACAACAATCCCATTTTCCAGGGTGACCCAAATGCCTCTCTCTGGGTAAGACCAAACCCCAAGATGTAAGCAGTCGATAGCTCCACAAGGCTCTGAATCCTAACATTAATTACCTGGAAACATACGAGTATTTTTGGAGGCCAAAAGAGAGGATGACCGTTTGAGCTGTAAAGGGTGACACAGGGACAGGACAGAGCCAGAGGAATACAGCCCTGGAGGAGGAGTTTCAGCGGGTTCAGCCTTTGTCACCTCCACCCCCTTACCAAGGGTAGGGCTGGGCGGGGCAGAGCCCTGTAGAGAGGGAATTGGCCCTGGGCTAAACATTAACTCTATGACAAACACTGGGAGCTGGGACCAAGTGGTACCCCTTCCCCAGGTCCAACAGGAAGGAGGATGTGGCGGAGCCAGGAGAAAAACAGATGGGTCTCAGTGAAGCGCTGACCTCACCTGGGAAAAAACCAGTTAAGATCCACAAAGGAAAGCCTCATCTCTGGCCAAGTCCGGGTGGGCAGAAACCACAGGTGGGAACAGGAGCCAGGGAGCGGACAGGACACAGAAGGGAAAGACGCAGGGTGGGGCTGGGAGTGGGGGAAAAGTTGAGGATGGGGGTCACAGGAGAGAAGCTCAAGGATTCCTCCAATTAGAGGATAAATGCAGAGGGAAGCAGCATTAGCCCCTGGGGACACTCCAGGCTGCCAGGCTTCTGGACTACACCTCTCCTCTCTCTTCACTGCCCAACCCCCAACACCCTGAATTCCACTCCTACAAAGCTTTGTGCTTCTATTCTCAATCTTAGACCAGACAGACGTACTTGGCCATTCCAAAGGCTCAGCATTATCCCACTCTGCCCTCCACAGACCGAGGTGCTACCAGGGCCTGGGCTCCTGTCTTCTGATCTCAGAAATTAGGTTCCCCCTGCAGGAATGAGTAACCCTAACAGAGGAGAGGATATCTGCCCCCTGAGGCACAGGAGACCAGGGTCAGTGGCCCTCACCTGGGACTTGAACCCACCAAGCCTCGCAGCAGCTGCCTTGGGGTTTAGGGGGCAGCAGATTACACCCCTCCTACCTGGAGGGCCCTGACCAGGTCACCTGCACCCTTGCCCTTGACTCCCTGCTTAAGGCAAAACCCTGTTTCTTCTTTTCCCTCCATCCCAGGTCCACTGAGGCTATCTCCAGATGGGGGTGGTAAACCAGGTGCCTGTGGCGAAAAGGGCAGGTGTAAGTAGGGCTGGGAAGGCCTCAGGACCCTTGCAGATGGCTTGACCTTCCAACCCCACTCTTGACCCCACGCTAGCAGGCTGAAGCCTTTCCACAGGCCAGTGGGCTCCATACGTGTTCCTCCAGGTGACACACTCGTTAGAACAGGCTGTTTTGTCATCATGGTGTCAGCTCCTCCCTGGTTAACCATGTAAAAGTAAAATGCTATTTTTTTTCTACAGACAGGTGACAGGGAAGGAGAAAGACTGGAGCAGGGGTGTGAGGTGGGGGTGGGCTTCCTCCCACATGTGGAGGCTCCTGTAGGCCTGAGATATTGACTCTGCAGAGTACTGGTCCCCTTGCTCTGAATCCATCCAGGGGCTCCTAATATTCCCCAAGGCTGGGGATTACAAAGCCTTCACCCAACTGAAAAACTTCTAGTGCCCTGATGGACCCTTAGGCATCACAAAGGCTGGAGGGAGGATACTAGTACACGGAGAAAAATTACAGAGGACAGTGAGGAGAGCTGAGAGCAGGAGAGAGGGACCCTTCCAGAAGGCTTGATTCCACCCAGCCCAGGGAAATGCAGGCAGATGCAAGGCAGGAGGGCTGAGCTCCCTAAGGGGAAGCAGAACAGAACATGAAAGCAGCAGGGCGGGGCAGGAGCCTAACCACAAGGACGGCTGGGGGGCGGGGGGTCACCAGGGAGTGGGGCCTGCTCAGCTGAAGTTTCCAAATGAGGCATCTGGGTATGAGAGCACACTGAGTGCCAGGCACACTGAAGGAGAAGTGTGCCTTGGCACCCAAGGGCAAGCCCCAGAGGGAGAGTGCAGACAGGTCCAGGAGCAGGGGAGGCCCCTACACCTGAGCAGAGCCACCGTGAGCTTCTGAGATCACATGTCCTGTGCTGAGTGCACAGCCCATGAGGCTTCTTCCATTCATTTCTGTTGAGCGGGAGGAGGGCGAAAGGACACCTCCTAGGATGAATAAAAAGTGAGCCCGAGGACAAGATGGGACTCAAGCATGTCCCACAGGGGGATGCAAAGACTGGTGAGGTCTGCTTGCATCAGTTTGTCTTCAGCTGCAGGTGGGTCAGACAGAAAGCAGGTCCCACCATGCCCGGCTCCCCTGACTTCTGGCCCCCAGCAGCAGCCGGGCCACCTACATCTGACCCCATCCCTACCGGGTACTCGGATGTCAGCCCTGACACAGGGCTGAGGGAGAAGGGATAGGAAGTGAAAGGGTAGATGGCAGAAACAGACGGGGGAGAGAGACAATCAATCCTGTTAAAATGTGAAAGAGAAGGAAAGCTGGCCAGGAGAATGGAAACCAGAGAAAGGGGTAAAAATGGAGACGGGGAGAAGATGGGGGGCAAAGGGTGGGAGCAGACACAGATGAGAGGACAGTGAGCTGAAACCGAAAACCTCAGCTGAACAGCAGCAAAGAGAAATGTAAGACAGGAGGAAAAGGAAGGTTAGTGACAAGGAGGACTTCCACATCCCGCCTGGGACGTTTGAACTACCAGGCCAGGCGCCTCCTCGCCCCTTGGAGGCCTGAATTTGTGCAGCGCTGCTCAAAGGGATTCAAGGGGTGGCTGAGAGAAGGATGTTAGATCCCCTGGCAACTTGGCTCCCCCACACCCTCCTTCCCCGCAGAGAAGGAGCCCCTCTCTTCGCCAGGTTATAACCTCTGAGTAGTTGGGGAGGCCACAGGCCAGGTGACCCCCTGGAGGTCAAGAGGGAATGGAATGAGGGGCACAGTCTGGCTTTCTCTCACCCCGGCCATCTCGGCCCACAATGCCCCTTCTGTCAGGACAGCCCATCAACCCCGTATCTGCATGGCCTTCCAGGGTGCTAGGAGAGCGGAGGCTGGCGGATCAATCACAGCCCCATGGCCAGGCAGGGCGCTGGGCAGCAGGAACCTGATGCAAGTAGGGAAACAGCCCAGGAGAGTGACCTGGAACCCGTCCCTGCATCTGCCCATGCTTCCCTTCAGCCTCCACCTGTCTGTGGGTCCCTGGCCACAGTACCCACCCTGTGAGCCTGCCTTTCACGGCCACTGCCCCACCAGCCGCTCCATGCCCACACCTCCTACTGGCACAGAATTGGGGACGGTGGCAAAGACGGATCAAGTGTGAAGACAGCAGTTTCAGAGGAGCAAAGACAACTGGGCCGTCTCAAGGACCAAGTACACACGGCAGGGGCCAGCTGCTCTGCAGGGGGAAAGTTTGACACCTTACAACCCAGTCTGTGGGACTAAGAGGTTGTGGCCTTTGTAGGGACTGCTCACTCCAAGACACAGTTCCTAGGTACGAGCACCGGGACCTAGAAAATGGCACCAGGCCACAGCTTCCCCACACGGTCCAGGATTAGATAGGTCTCCCCAAAGGAGCAGGCTTTTACCGCTGGGGAGGGAGTACCCAGGGACAGAAGGCAAATTCCATCACGTGGGACAGCCTTTCTCCCAATGGGGAAAGTTGTCCGGCAGCATTTCCCCCCAAATGCCCTAGTGAACCCCCAGCCCCGGCTCCCCACCCCCTGAATTCTGTCTGGCCCTGGAATGGCCGTGCCTCCGTGACTGGCCTCCTCCCTTAGCCCAGGAAGAGCCTCGTCCAACAGCCTGGGCGAGGTCGGGGATAAGGTGAGCCATCCCTCCTTTGTTTCCCCAATGGAACCCGCCCTTCAGCAGGAAGGCTGGTCCCATCCTGTGCAGAAAATAACCTCTGTGGGGCCAGGGAGCTTTGAGGACAAAAGCCCACGGGTGAGCCCCACTGCCCTCTATAACCCTCCTCTCCCCCCTCCCCACCCCCTCCCAATGCACATGTACCCAAGAAGAGAACGGGGATACTTACGTTATACCAACTCTGGCTTTTCTGAAATAAAAAAAATAGGAGAAGGTAAAATTAGTCAGAGAAGGGATGCGGGGAAGGGCCAGGCCATTTCTGGCGAGGAGGGTTACACAGACAGCAGGGGGTGGGCGGGAGGGGGAGTCCAAAGGCAGCTGGATGCTTCCCATGTTGCTGCTCAGGAGGGGCCCCCTTTCTGAAGACATTCCCAGAAAGGAGGCCCAGGGAGCAGTCCATGCCGGAAGCCCCCCGCGGGAGGGGTGGCAGGCAGCAGGGCCAGCTAGAGCTCAGCCGCGAGGGAGGCGGAGCCCCATCGTGAGTTCTGATGGGGGCAGGGGATGCACCAGGCATCCAAGACCCAGACCCCAAATGGGCCCTGACCAGAAGCAAAGTGCGGATGGAGGACAGCCCAGCCCTCTGGGACACGTGGGTGGGAGGGGAGAAACACTGCCTCTAGGTCGCCTCCACCCATGCTCTCAGGGGGCGGGGGAGGAAATCCCTCCTTGATCTCAACCAGGGTCTGATCCCTTAATGGTGGGAGTGCTTGGGGATTCTTCTGCTTGCAGAGGGAGGTTGAAGAACAGAATCGCTAAGGGTCTTTTCCAACCCTGTGGGACCATAACTTCATACTAGCAAAAGCAGATCCTGCCCCAGCTCAGAATTTCAGTGTTCTTCTTTCCCTCCCCACAAGGAATTCGAGGGAAAGAGGAGGATGGCTACGACTATGCCTTGTCTGACTGCAGTCCCTGCGGCCAGGAGCCCTCTGCGGACATCCCACTCAGAAGACAGCCATGCACACACACACATGCGCGCCTGGCCCCATCTCTTGAGGTGTCGATCTACTAGGTTGAGATAAGCTGGGGCGTTTTCAGTTTTAAGAAGCCTGCCAGGGTATAATTAAAGTGGAAAATGGCTGGGGAGAGGGGCGCTTTACCCTCAGGTCAACACCTTAACTCTCCCCAGAAGCCTGGATGCTGGGCACAATTAGCGACTCGGATGCCCTCCACCCCGTTGTAAGGGACCCTGATTCACGTAGGCAGAACAGGGGGGCTGCTGTCTCAGCACGGCTGCTGTGCACGTGTCTGTCAGGAAAAGGTGACTGTGTCCCTATGGGTCGGCCAGTGCGACTGTTGGGAAGACCGGTAGTCATGTGATCTGCCTGCCCCCTCTTCAGGGTCCCCAGTCCACTCGCATAACTCTGGAAGATCTCCCACCTCTACTGTGGAGGTGGAGCAGGGGGTGGGTGGTTGAGGGGGGCCGGGCATGGGTGCTGCTGCCTCTGAGCGGTTTCACCCGCACACCCAAACTCAAGGGCCAGGATATGTCCAAGGCAGCAGCTGGCTCCACGGTCATTTCCCAACAGAGGCTGTCACCATGACCCCATGTGGATGTCACACCTCCCCACCACAGCCTCATCCCCTCCTCCGATGCAGCAGTCTCAGGGGGTACAGGGGCCACATCCAAATACTCAAAACCAACTATTGCATCACTGAGGGAGCTGCCGGCACAGGGAACCCTGATCTGAAAATCCGCCCACGTCAGGAGAGGGTGGTTGGGGCGAGCAGGCTGCACCTGACTTCATCTGCCCCTTGGATGTTCCTGGGTCCTCACACAGAAGCCTCCCTCGAGACTGAGGCCTGCAGCTGTGCTGATGGTCATTAAAACATACTTCCTGCAATGGGAAGGGGAATCCTGGCGCCGTCACCCTCAACTGTCCCAACGGTTCCTGGGGCCTCAGCAAACCCAACCCAGGTCATCAGACTCCAGCCTCACAGCTGAGAAACCCCACCACCTACGCCCACAGCTCCTTCTCCCACTGCCATGTTCTTCTGTAAGACCCCAGGAGGAAAGGGAGCAACCGGAACTTGGGTGGGCAGAGCGGGAGCTCGCCCCTTTTCAGAAACTGGCACATCCTTTCTGATTCTGTTTGGAAACAAGCTTCCCGGTCACAAGCAGCCTCAACCAGGGAACCCGTGTCCTATGTCTAACTAGCTCTGTGACTTCCCTTATATCTAACACTGCCCTTTGTAAAGGGTGGATACGAGCACATTTCTGAGAACTGAAAAGAACTGTGAGATACATCAAGGACTTTTGAGACTCTACCCCTAACCAGCTGTCACTGGAAAGCTTCTTATCTGTGGCTACTGAGGATACAACTGGGAAAAAATGGGCCTGACCCCTCCAGCCAAATCCATGGTAGACTACCCATGATGGGCTCCTGCCTGAAGTTTGCCCAGCCTCTTGGAAGTGAATTTGACCCTTGAGGTTCTGCATTCCTGGGACTGAGACCAGAAGGAGACAGCTGACAGTGAACACCCAGCCCACAGGGGCCAGCCAGTGCAGAGGGGCCAATGGCTCTCGGGGGGTGGGGGGGAATGTCCCCTGGCACATAAGTTCAGAGGACAGGACCAGAGGGAAGGAAAGCACAGAGCTAGGGAGCCTGGGTGAGGACTTGAGAGCTTATGAATGGATTTGGCTAAAGGGGAGGAAGGAGTCAGGGCAAAGCAGAGTTCATTTCCGCCTTAAGTTGCCTCTCTGGAAGAGGTATGAAGAGCAAGCACCAGAAAGAACGTGAGGCCCCTGGAAACAGAACAAGTCAGCGCAAGGTGGTTTCCAGACACATCTACTGCAAAGGCTCAGGGAGTCTGGAGGACAGTGGAGGATGGGGAGGGGCAGAGACTACAGAAGCTCTACATTTACAAGTTAGGGAAAAAATCTTACTTTGATCAGGTTAAGTTTGTCATACTGGAAAGAAAACCACAGAAATTAGAATTGAAAAAATGGGCAAATCCCTAGGAGCACCCTTGCCACAGTGCCAGGCGCCCCCCAGAGGGAGGCACACTGCAGGGCAGAGGCGAGGATTTTTTTGCCATGTCTTCTAGAGCAGGTGCCACACCAGGTCCCCAGGAGCTGTCCCAACAGGAAAACAGCTCCTTGCTCCCTCTTGTGGCCGCAGACCTTCACTACAGAGCAGAAGTTGGGGCCTGGGGGTGGAGGGCGCTGGTTTTGGGCAGCGAGGGGCAGCCTTGGCACAGTGACAGATCCAGAAGAGTGGGGCCTGTGTGACTGCCTAGTCCCATCCCTATGTGTCAGCAACTGAGGAACGGAGGTCCAGAAGGGAACTGACACTGTGCACCAGGCCTGCCCGCAGGGAGAAGTGGAGACACTCCCCACCTTGCTTGAAAATTGTTAAGGGGTCACCTCCTTTAGGAAGTGAGGTGGCAGGACTGTGGCAAGAGCAATAACGGCTCCCACTATCAGATCAACCTGGGAAGATGCTCTAGGGGCAGGGGTGAGGGTCAGGGTCAGAGCTAGGCAGGCACCTGCCCTTCTGGCACACCTTCCTCCTCTCTTCCCTCACCCCTGCAGCTCTCCCTCAGCACCTGCCCCAGGAGCTGCACAGAACCCAATTCCTCCACTGGGTCTGGTGCTCCTCTTCTGAAGTCTGTGTGTTCTGCTAGCATTACCTGGGGTTGTGCAGGGACCCCCCCCCACACACACACACACACAAGTTGGTCCTATTTGAACTACACTCAGGATGGTGGGATCAGCAGTGATGGTAACAACCAAAGCCAATGAGCTCCGAGAATGTGTCTACAAGGTCAGACACAGCCCCAGCCCAGCCCCTTATGAAAGGGGCCCAGATCAGCTCTTGACTTGTGCTCAGCGTCCCCGTCGCTTCTGCCTCTCCAAGCCCCATGCAGAATCCTGCCTGCTCCCTGACACATGTCCTGACTAGCCCACTCATAAATCATTGATATTTTCTCCTGCCTCTGAATTCAAATAACATCCCAAACCACTTAAGTGGTTCTAAAAGCCAGGCTCAGTTTGCAGAGAGTGTGGGCAACAGATGATCATGGGTGAGTGTGTGAGGACTTCGGGCGGAAGGAAGAAGGAAGAAACCGAGGCCTGAGTCAGGCCAATTGCTCTTCTTCCCAGTGGCATCTCAACCACGTCCTAGTCCCCATATCAACCAAGCCAGAGGTGCAGGGGTTCAGGAGGGCTGACACAGCTCACAAAACCCTGTGTGCGGACAGCTGAAGTGCCAGCACCTGCTGAGCCACTGCACCCACGGAGAGCCCCGCTGGCGTCCTGACTCTACACAGAGTTCCCCCTCCCAAGCCCAGAGCCGGCTGCAGCCATTTAAAATCCTCAGAGCTAAGATGTGATTTTAGTGTGAAGGTCAGACTGCAGGATTAGCCATGTAGCCTCCTGTTCTTCCCTCAGGAAAGAGAACAGCTGTGTGCCCTCCTCCTCTCTAGAGCACTTACAGAGACGTGGGGCTATTATTAAGTCATCCTCGGCTTTCTCTCTTCAGGGTGCAGCCCGCCCCAGGCCCCATGGGTATGGTTTCCTGAGCCTTGTCCTACAATACCTATTGTCCACCCTTCACCTTCTCTTCAGGCCCGGCCACATCTTCCCAGGCCCTGATGGACTACTGTCAAGGGTCGCCAAGCTCCAGGTGTCGGCACTGCACTGTCTGGGACAAAAGTTCCCAGATGTGATCACAGTCTGGACTCCTGAGACTGCTGTGGGTCTCAGGGCTGGGCAGTGAGTGGCTGAGCAGCATCAGGGGTGGGGAGCCTCTGAGGTCACTGCGGCTACGCCAGGGAAGTTGCCCACCTGAACTCCAGCCCTCAATCGGCACATCGTTCCTGCCTCCCCTAATCACTCCTGTTAGAGAGTCTGGGATCCTCCAAAGCTGGGAGGTCGGGACTGCGGTGCGGTCAGATGTGGTCCCCCACCCCAAAGGAGTGAAACCACCCCCTGTCGGGACTCTGCTTCTAGATGGCACCATGGAAGGAAACCATTCCCAGCCAGATGCAGTGTTTGGGGAGCAGGCAGACAGGGTTGTGGGGTGAGGGTCTGTCCTATGACATCAGGTGCAGTGGGTGTGGGCCCTCAGTGACTTCCAAGCCAGCCTGCCAGGGATACAGTAGGGCCGGCCCTTCTGGGAAAGGGACCAAGCAGGACACAGGGGCCAGAGTGGGCAGGGGAAGGGTGCTGAGCACTACAGACAATCCAACGTAGGAGGGGGGAGTAAAAGGACAGACACAAAGATGGCTTACTTTTGAGAGGCGCTTGTGAGACTAAGACCATGCATGCAAAGAAGGTGTTTGGGAAATGGTGGGAAGAAGAGGAAGAACAAGAAATCAAAAGACAAATTCAGGTGGGAAGCCAGCCCCCGTGCCTCCCAGGGGTCCCAGCCCCGCCCCAGGCCCTGTGAGTCCACAGGTAAAGAAGCTTCTTGAAGGAACACCTGGGCAAAGATACCTCCTGCTTCCCAGAGGACTGGGGGCCTCCCAACTAGCCTTGACCAAAGACCCCAATGCCCACGTGGTACTTGGGACAGATGGAAATGCCCCGCCATTGTGTTCTCTGCCAGAGGAAAACCAAGTGGGTTAGTGTTAGGTAAGGCAGCGTGATGGCCAGGGCGGAGGTCAAAAATAGCATCCTGCAAGGTTCCCTGGGGACTCTTTCCCTGGCATTATAGCTATTGCACATGATGTCCTCTTCCATGCCGGCTCTAGGGACCAAATTTGAAAAATATGGCAGGTATAACCCAATGACACCTCCTGACCCCCAGAGCATCATTCCTCCAAATCCCAGAGAACGTGGGACTCCTGAGCTCACAGCCCCTCTCAGAGAGATTAGCGGAGAAGATATTAAACTATGGTCTCGCCTGCCTGCCTGCCTCACCCTGGCCTCATTAAATACAGACTGTCTCTGGGAACCAGGGCCATTCGATCACATCCCTGGAGGCAGTTCTCCATCTCATGGTCCCCCAGTGCCAGCTTCCTGCAGCCTCCTACCACGGAGGTGCCAAGCCTCCAGCAGAGCCCAGCTCACCTTGGAATTTTTGCCACCACTCCGACCGGACTGGGAGGAGCAGCTGCGCTGCACGCCCTGCTCCGGTGTGGACGGGGACTTGTCCGAGGAGTGATCTGAGCCCTTCTCCACCATGGTGTCTCCGTCCTGGTTCTGTGGGGTTGGTGAGCGAGACCGCTTCCGGAGGATGGGTGAGCAGGCTGGAGTGCTGCGGTTTGAGTTACTGGCAGTGCTGCAGGGGCAGATGGGGAGGAGGAGGAAAGGCAGGCAGTCAGTGATCTGAGGTCAAAGACAAGTCCAAAGGTGCCAGCTCAGGAAGCCGGTGGAGGGGCTGGGGAGAAACAGGGACACCGGGGCCCAGCTATGGACTTAATGCGCCACAAGGAATACTGCCACTGGCCACAAGAGGGCAGTATCACCTCCACAGAAACAGAAACAGGAATAGGAAGGGAGGAAGGGCCAGGTGGGACGATGAGACAGGAGCTACCCATCCATCCACCTGTCCAAGTATAGTTTCAGCAACTATTAATGTCAACAACTGTCCAGGGCAAATATAATTAAGATATGAAACAGTCATCAGACATTATCCAATATAATCACCTCGTTTTATATATGCTACAAATCCAAAATTTCTTTTGTTTTGTAGCAGTTTTTTTGTTTTGTTTTCTTTTGTTTTTGAGACAGAGTCTCACTCTGTCACCTAGGGTAGAGTGCAGTGGCATAATCACAGCTTGCTGCAACCTCAAATTCCTGGGCTCCAGGGATTCTCCTGGCTCAGACTCCTGAGCAGCTGGGACTACAGGTGCATGCCACCACTCCCAGCTACTTTAAAAACTTTTTTGGTAGAGCCAGGGTCTCGCTATGTCACCTAGGCTGGTCTCCATCTCCTGGTCTCAAGCAATGCTTGAGCTTGGCCTCCCGAAGTGCTGGGGTTGCGAACATGAGCCACTGTGCCTGGCTCCAACTCAAGTTTCTACATTTTGTTTGGGTACTTTTGTTCATAAAAATAATCATCATCATCCTACTTTTTCAAAGCCTTTGCATAGGTAACATTTCACTGAATTCTTAAAAAATATTCTACCAAGCTAGTAACAGCAAGTACCATGATCCTCAAGCTAAAAAATGAAGACCCATGCATGGCAGAGCGAAGCCAAAGGTCTTCAGAGCACAGAGAGCTTAGAAACAAATTTGAATTTTCTGATTTCTCCTGTATCATATTATTTCTTTCAAGCCTGCTTTCTCGGCCCTGGGCAAAGATGAACATTTCAAATCACACTGCCCCCCAAATTCACGTCTAACAAGTACCTTATACTTCCCATAAGACCAAGTCCACACACACCGAAGCTTATAAGCTGTAAAGAAATATTTGCTAATCGATTATTTTCCTTGTGTTTTCAATGGACTGTAAAAGACGAAGGACAGACGTGGAATGAGAAATTGAATGTAGTTAAATTCCAATAGGTATTTGCTTTGCTTGAGAGAATAAAAGAAAGAGATGGGAAATGAGAAAGGTTGAACAGAAAGAGGGAGAGATGGGTAGGGAAGGACACATGAGCCTGGGAAGCCCAAGAAGCGCAGGTGGGTGGGGAGAGATGAAAAAACAGGCAGGGAGGCCCAAACCTTAGGATACCCGGGCCCGGGGCTGTGAGTGAAGTAAGCACTCTCAGCGGCTCACAGAGTGCAAGGCAGGCCATCTGTTATTTGCATAAAGATTGCTGTGACCTCAGATATCCCATTGTCTCCACTTGCAATGAAAACCAAGTCCCTTTCAGCAAAACCTTCCACTCTGGCATCCTCAGCAAAGACAAAGAAACAAACCCCAGGAAATTGGTGGGGGTGGGGGAGATAAAGACAAAAGGGGCCAGGGGACTATGGTAAAATGCACAGCCCACTGATCTGCCTCTCCCTAAAAGGGAAATTGCATTTTAAAAAAATCTCATGTCTAATGCTAACAATAGCCGTGATTTGGAGAAGCCCATGAAGATTCAAGCGAGTGGTGAGCAAAACATTCTAATCTGGAGTAAACTGATTCCAGGTTTCCAAAAGCACAGGAATCTTACACTAAATGATCAAAGTGACTGAGATTTCCGCATCGCCCAGCGGTCCCACTTCAGCCCACCCTATATGTGCCACTGCAAAAACCATCGCCTGAAATTCTGACCTCCACACATCAGTCAATAAATGACTTATATTGCCTGTCTGTGTTCTGAGGCTGTGGGTCACCGGTGTTTCTTAAAAATCTCCCTTCTCTGCCTGTCTCAGACTTCCTGTGCATTCCCTTCTACTGCCCAGCCTGAACTTCAGTCTCTCTCTTCCCTGGCCACCTCCTGCTTTCTATGACTTTGACCAGGCCTCTCGGCCCCGGCCTGTGTCCAGCCCTGATCAATTGCTCGCCTGGCCCCACTACCTGCTGCCAAGTGGATGTTTCCTCCAGATGGAAATCTAATGAGTCCTGCAAACTCAGGACAGAGCTAGCCACCTCCCAAACCTCACCCAGATGCACTCTCTTGGTGGCATTATCATTTCTTAGCCTCTCAGGCTCTCTGCTCATCGCTTCCATGTCACCCCACAAAAAGATGAGTCCCACCAGTTCTACCTCCATAAAGCTGAATCCCACCAGTTCTCCATAAAGCTCTTCACGCCATCCTTCCTTTCCTTCCCTAGAGCTCTGAGGAAGGGGCCAAGACCTCTTACCTACCTCTTCCAATAGGGACTCCTGTGTCCTCTTCCTCCTTAGTCACATCTTTGTCATTTACTCATTCTAAATACAAGCCAATATTATTCTGCTCCCCACCAGCACTCACATTAAAGTCCCAAATCCTCAAAAAGGAATTTAAAGTTCCCTACTAAAAGAAATGACATAACTGTATTTCAATACTTCCCTTATTCCCTTATACTTCTGCATATCTTCTAGTGCTTCTTTAAGTTTTTACTGATATATAATAATTGCACATACTTACAGGGTCCATGTGATATTTTGATATATATGTACAATGTGTAATGATCAAATAAGGGCAACGGGGATAGCTATCAACTCAAACATTTATCTTTGTGTCTGAAACATTGTAATTCTTCTCTTGTAGCTATTTTGAAATATTCAAGTAATTATTGTTAAGTATCAATATAATGTCCCTACTGTGCTATCAAATACGGGAACTCATTCCCTGTCACTAACTGTAACTCATCAACCCACTGTAACTCATCAACCCCCCAAGCCCCATCCTCTTCCTGTTCTGTTCTCTACCTCCACGGCATCCATCCACATTTTTAGCTCCCATATTTGAGTGAGAAGACATAGTATTTGCCTTTCTGTGCCTGGCTCTCCCCTGATTTTCTTTTTTTTTTTTTTTAGACAGAGCCTCAAGCTATCACCCTGGATAGAGTGGTGTGGCTTCACAGCTCACAGCAACCTCCAATTCCTGGGCTCAAGCGAGTCTCCTGCCTCCGCCTCCCAAGTAGCTGGGACTACAGGCGCCCGCCACAACGCCTGACCATTTTTTGGTTGCGGCTGTCATTGTTGCTTGGCGGGTCCGGGGGCTGGATTCGAACCCGTCAGCTCAGGTGTACGTGGCTGGCGCCTTAGCCCGTTGAGCCACAGGCGCCAAGCCTCCCCTGATTTTCTTAACACACATTCTCATTCTGTGGCCTCCAGATTGCCGTACAACTCACTCCTTGAGCCTAAAGAGCCCTTTCCTTCCCAATCTCCTTACAAGAGTCCTATTCATTTTTCAAGACCCATCTCAAATCCCACTTTCTCCAAAAGGCTTTTCTAAATCCCCACCAGCAGACTGATTAAAGCATTTAACACATTTTGCCTGGTATTAAAGTTAAACTCCAGAATGACCCAGGGCAATGCACTGTGTCCAGCAAACCTCTGCTGAACGAATCCCACCCTAGAGATGATCTTCACACCTGCAGCCTTAATAATCTGCAATATCATGACAGCTCCCAAATCTGTACCTCCAGCCTGTGGGTATTATTAAAACAACTACTAGCTATTGAGTGTTTAGAAGCTCCTAATGCAACAGCAAGCATTTACTACGCTAATTATTAATAATTAAGCATCATTATTGATTTAATACTCAACCCACAAAGTTTCAGTCAATATTATCACTAGCCCTATTTTGCTTCTTGACAGATCAAGTCATTCACCCAAAGTCATACGGATGAGTGAAAGACAGGGTTTAAAACACAGCTGTTGATGATCGAGCTTGTTCTCGGAGCCAGGCCTTCAATAAGGTTTGCGGGCTGGGTGGGCAGATACAAAGGTAGATGGACGGAAGGACGGGAGGGTATATGGGTGAATGTGGTGAAGGAAGGAATCAAATTCCTGCCTCTAGTTTTCAATCTCCCCTCTTTATTTTCTACCAAAGTGAACTTTTTTTTTTTGAGACAATGGTCTCACTCTGTTGTCCAGGCTAGAGGGCCCTGGCGTCAGCCTAGCTCACAGCAACCTCACACTCCTGGTTGTTAAAGTGATCCGCCCACTTCAGTCCCCTGAGTAAAGTGGTGCCATAGGTGCATGCCCTGACGCTTGGACCATTTTTCTATTTTTAGCAGTGAGAATGTCTCACTCTAGCTCAGGCTGGTCTTGAACTCCTGAGCTCAAGAAATCTTCCCTCCTCAGGCTCCCGGAGGGATAGGATTGCAGGTGTGACCCACCCGATCTGTCCCCAAAGTGAACTTTCTAAACAGTGAAATTGACATTTGTGACCATCTCTTCCCTGGTCAAGCCCCCTCATGCCTTCCTACCCTCTCAAGAATAAATCCTGAACTCCAGACCACAGGTTCCTCCACCATCGTACTCCAGCCTACCTCTGCGCCACTGGCTACTCCTCTGAGCACACCCTCTGCCCCAGGTGTGGGGGCTTTTCTTTGTACACATCCTTGTGCCCGGCACACTCACCTTCCACAGCCCACCAGTCTCTCTCTGCTACCCCCCAACACTCAGCCAACACGTACACCTTACAACTATACCCCCTGTGCTCTCCCCTCACTCTCATCCTTCTCTATCCCAGAAAAAATACTTGCAGTTATGGCTGTAACTCTGCAAAATCAGTACTATATTCATTAGATTCCTAAAACTCTTAAAATACGTCCCCAAATCCTATACATTTGGATGTCCCGCTGAGCAAATAAAAACAATTCCTACACATCACATAACATAGAGCTTTGTGTTATGTTCAAACAATCATTAGGATGTCCAATTCATTTGTCTGATCCTTCCACTCTTATTAATAACCACAGTGTGTTATACATATTCTTGGCATTTTAGAGCAAAAAAAAAAAAAAAAGATATTAGAATTGGTATAGCAAGGGAAGGAAAACTAATAATTAGATGGGGTATTCATCACCACCACCAGAGTTTAGAATTGGGGCATCCAGCTGCCATTTAGAAATAGGGAAGTTTGGTGCCCGGTCAAGGTGATATAACCTTGCATCGGGCCCTTCCGTTCCACCAATATTTCCTGACCACCTGGCAGAATGTCAGGCACTCAAGTTCACATTGATAACTAAGAAGGGAGCCTTGGGCCTAGGACATTTATAGTCAGAAAGAGTCAGACGTGTAGGCTGCTCATATTAATATAAACAAGGAGTAGCATGATAAAAGAGAATAAGGGAAAACAGAAAGGCTTCCTTGAGGATATGGCATCTAAGCTAGATTCAGAAGATGTGTGGAGTTAGCCAGATGGAGGGTGTAGGGCTCAGGGAGGGCATGGTAAGAGAGAATTGAATGTTCTGGAAAGAAAGAAAAAAAAAGGAGCATGAACAGAGGTTTAAAGACCATTACAATAAACTATGTGTCATCAAAATATAATGTGCTTAAGCTGATGCTTTAGAAATTTCAATAATCATCCCTCCCCAATAAGAGAAGTCTCCCAAGACCAGCCATCTTGAGGCCCTAGCAGGGCCCCAGGTCACTGGTTCCCCATCTCTCCTATTTTAAAGTCATCCAACAAAGACGCTGTCACTCCCCTCCTGGTTAACCTGAAATACTGCTTCATACCATCTCATGCTATCTACCATTGGATCTTACTTTCTACAGGTAGGCTTTGCTGGTGTCCTTGGGAAACAGGGAAATATGGAGAGTGGCTGAGCACTTTTCGGGCTTTCTGCAGTGACTTTGCAGCTTCCTCCACCCCCACCTCAGACCAGGTGGCCACTGCTTGGCTTTCTTCCCCCTCCTCACCCCCGGCGTGGTCCTGCAGGCACAGACAGACCTTGTTAACAGGCCAGCTCTTTGATCGGCCACCCATGCATTGTTCAGAACCATGAGCCGGGCAGAATAGCTAGCTGGTGTTCCAATGTTCCCCACTTGAGTTAACTTGTTTGCCCTCGGAGAAAATCATTTCTGCCCTAGCTACTGCAAAATATGTAATATGTATCTGTCTCTCTGGACCCCGGCAACTCCACCTGCCTGGATTGCAGCAGCTCCTTCCGACTTTCTTGCCATGGTTTCAGTCCTTGCTCATTCCCGATCAGATTGCTGCCCCTTCCCCCACAGCTGGATGCAGTGTGTTCACGTCACCATTTCCTCCCAGCCTGGCTCTATCCTGGTCCCATCCTGGTCTAGAGACCCGGATGATCAAATGCACAGTGATAATCACCTCAGTGACGAGGGCACTGGTAATTAAAAAAAGGAAAATCTGTCTGATATATTCCAAGGTACCCTCACCTAATGGGAAGAACATTTAATTAAGAAATGGAGAAAGCCAGCCTCTGTGTGCTGAGTGCCTGCCCAGGCACTACAGAATCAGAATTCATTCCCTGTGGCATCATCATAGCCGGGCCAAGTCCCAGGTGGGCCCCTTGCTTTGCTGTGTGGCCTCAGCTCCCCAGCCTCATTGTCTCATTGGAAAAATGAGATACTAATACGTAACTGATAGGACTGTTGCATTACATGAAATAACGTTAAATAAAATATTTAGCACAGTGCCTGGTACTTAATAAGTGCTCAATAAATATTTCCAAGGTATTATTAAGTTCCTGTTCCTATGTAGAGTAAATACCCTCAGTGCTTTGACTCTTCCCAAGCTTCATTCCCCACAGCAGGGGGAGCAGGAACACACTGGGTGCTTCCTTAAAGCGCAGAATTCCATCCTCACACTATCCTACCCAAAAAATGAAATTTTCCAACAAACAGTCTTAAAAATATGCATTTTAAATACAAAATACAGGTGATTCACACTAAAGTTTGGGAACCAGTCACTGCTCTTGCAAGGAACAATCATTTTAGTATTAAGTAAGATATGGTATATCTGCCCAGGTGGCAAAGACCCATCGACAGCTATTTAGTGACTAGGGAGTGGACGGACTCACTGGAATGGGGCCACTACCTGAGCTTATGATAGGGACTGCTGATCAAGAATAATCCAAAAAGGCGCTTACAGGACGTAGGTAGGAAGATGTGGCCGACGTAAGCAATAATTGATGGGACACCACCTTCTTCTGGTGTAGGAGCCTGACAATGACCATCAGCCACACTACAAGCATTCATTACAAGCATCTATCTGTTCCTTCCCCACTTTTCATAGCCTCTGCTAAAAGCTCATGCTAATATCTAGAGGCCCCTTCTTCCAAACAGACAACTAGCTTGTTATCCCACCTTTCTACAGGTAGGCTTAGCTGGTGTCCTTGGGAAACAGGGAAATATGGAGAGTGGCTGAGCACGTCTTATGGGGATGGACATACGTCCCATCCCCATGCTGATTCTGAAGTTTCATCAATAATTCTCCTCAGTTCTATGTAATACCACTGCAAATAGCCACATGAATTAGCTAGCTCCTCTTTTGAGTTTTCCCACAGCACATGCTCAAGTGTCTGAATAAGGCCACAGGTGTATTTGCATAACATTTGCATGAAATTTACATGCTGCCTACACATACCCCAGTTTGTAGGTCTGTGAACCTAAACCAGTTCCAAGTTCAGAGATTACGAGGATTCCTATTATTGCTTGTCATTTAACAGTGTTTTCATTCCTGGGCACCCACTAAAAATTGTATCACAGTAGGAGGGGCGTGAATGGCGTAAATCACAAGTTCCAGTAGAGCCCCCTGATTTTCCTCATTTCTGTTCCTTTTATGCATGAAAAGAAAACCATAGTCCCAAATCCCCAACATGATTGGTTGAGAGAAGAGTTGAAAGTTCCAGCCCAACCCTCTTGCTGTTATAGATGGGAACACAGGTCTAGAGAGATGACATGATCATCCACCCAGGGCAGTGGTTCTCAGCCTTCCTAATGCCGTGACCCTTTAACATAGTTCCTCATGTTGTGGTGACCCCCAAACATAAAATTATTTTCGTTGCTACTTCATAACTGTAATTTTGCTATTGTTATGAATCGTAATGCAAATATCTGATATGCAGGATGGTCTTAGGTGACCCCTGTGAAGGGGTCGTTCAAACCCCCAAAGGGGTCGCGATTCACAGGTTGAGAAACACTGACCAAGGGGTTCATATGCAACAAGATGCCTGCCCAGACCCAAGGCACTTGACAGTTGAGTCTCTGTGGCTTCTCTCCAACCAACACTTTTGAAGATACTGGATGGGGTGGGGGTTTCAAAGGGTAAGACATGCACACAGTTGTTCTCACTCAGAGCACCTCTGTTGTGACCATGCATGGAACCTACTGGTTTTTTGCCTATCACCTGGAATCTAAACCAGGTGATAACTCCACCACCGGGTCCAGTTCCCTCTAAAGGAAAAAAGTCAACTGCGCCTTTTGTGTCAAGCTGTGATTACCTGTTTAAAAGAAGAAGCCAGATCGCTTCCAGGATGGGTGCTTTTGCTTTCCCCCTATAAGTTCTTTTCCCAAACTTACACTAAAGCTGAGTCTCAACCTGATCCCGGCAGGCCAGATTTTGGCCTAGAGTTAGCCCTATGTTGCATTATGGAAACAGAAAGGCCCCCAGGATAATCTCTCCCTTTGCTACCACATTCATATGAATACCAACTACGGGTCTGGACAGAGTGGGCCTCCCTGAACTGCAGCAAGAACGACATCGTGGCAGAGATGAACATCTTGTTCCTTCTCCAGTTTGGGTAACTTGCTGAAATTCCCTGGGGGCTTGCCAAGTTTGGGCATTCAGGTGAAGTGTGCAAGGTGTTCAGTCTGAAATCTGGAACCAAAAGATGGAAATGGACTATTGCCAGGTCCAGACTAGCAGGAGAGACAGCTGACGATTCTCCTGGCTCACTGACCAGCCTCTGGTCATCTCAACTTTTGCTCGCAGTGTCCACACAGCCCACGCCCTTTCTGCACCCCATCTATCACTGAACCTCGTCTCTGCAGATACTGTTTTAGATAATTCAGGGCACGTCTTAAGGGCAACGAGCCGCACTACACTGATTCCTTCTACCCAACCTTATTTAAAGAAAAGTTGAAAAATAAAAGCTTTTTAAAAACATTACAAAGTAACTGAAAAGTGACGGAGCCTATACAAAAATATTTGGAGCCAGATGATTAATTTAATAACTAGACATAGTCTCATAAGGGATCTAAACTACTTAAGCCTGGAAGGAATTACTTGTTTGGGGGGAGAGGGGCGGGGAGTCCTAGCAGTGACTCGGGTTGCTGATGAATTTATTAATTGGCTAATTAACATGAGGACAAAGTCCATGGAATGTTTTTGAACAAGTAGAGAAAAGCAGAACTTCAGTTACCCTTCCACTGGCGTTTCCAGTCCAGAGGGGTGACAGTAGAGCAAGGGCTGGGCCTTGGCGGAGGTGGGTTACCTCTCCTACTCAGGCCTCAGGGAAGAGATCCCTCATCGCCCTTCCGCCCCACTTCCCCCCACTGCCTGCTTTCCTGCAGCTTCTGTTCAGCCCAGATTTTGGAATTCAATCCAGGAACAGGCATGACAAACACTATTTTTCATTTCCATGGAGACAAGGGCCTGCAATAGAACCAAGACTCCATGCCTGAAATGCCAAAACAGCCTGACCCACTTTTCCCCCTTCCTACAAAAACAAAATAAGTTTGTTTGGGTCCTGCCAGAGCCCAGAGGGAGAAAAGCCATAGGTCTTGCTATCTCTATGGATATCTCAAAGGGGAACAAAATCGGATGACCTTTGAAGAAATGAGGATGCTGCGGCAAGTGTCAGAAGTCAGGTGTGAATTCTATCACCCAAAAGGCTCCTAGGCAAATCCATTCTTAACTTTGTTATCACCTTTTATGAAAGGTTCACAACCCTCCAGAGAAGTACTTCATGACCAGCTGTCCAACTCCTTCTAGAACCCAAGTGTTCCCCCAATTTGTCCCATTTTCTCCTTCACTTTAAGATGTACAGAGGCTGGACTGTTTTTTCCCTTGAACACACCAGCTCATCCCTGCCCCAGGATATTTGTACTTACTGGTCCCTCTGCCTGGAATTCTTACTCTCTAAAGTTTTGAATTCTGGTTTTTTGTTTTTTTTTTTTTTCAGCCTTCAGATCAAAGCTCAAATGTCACCTCCACCAAGAACATTTTATTTTTTTTTTTTGTATAGACAGAGTCTCAATTTATCGCCCTCGGTAGAGTCCCGTGGCGTCACACAGCTCACAGCAACCTCCAACTGCTGGGCTTAGGCGAATCTCTTGCCTCAGATTCCCGAGTAGCTGGGACTACAGGCGCCTGCCACAATGCCTGGCTATTTTCCTATTTTGCAGTTTGGCCGAACGGGGTTTGAACTCACCACCTTCAGTATATGGGGCCAGCGCCCTACTCCAGGAGCCACAGGCGCCTCCCCCAAGTACACTTTCTTTTTTTTTTTTTTTTTTTTTGAGACAGAGCCTCAAGCTGTCACCCCAGATACAGTGCTGTGGCATCACAGCTCACAGCAACCTCCAATTCCTGGGCTCAAGCGAGTATCTTGCCTCTGCCTCCCAAGTAGCTGGGACTACAGGCGCCCGCCACAACGTCTGGCCATTTTTTGGTTGCAGCCGTCATTGTTGTTTGGCGGGCCTGGGCTGGATTCGAACCCGCCAGCTCAGGTGGTCGTGGCTGGTGCCTTAGCCCACTGAGCCACAGGCGCCGAGCTGAAGTACACTTTCTTAAAGAACTACTCCACTAAAGTGGCCTCTCTGACCCCAGACCATTGTCACATGGTCGCACGCTGCCCTTCACTGCACTTATAGGAGCTGAAATTGCCTTGGGTTTGGTTCACTTTGCGGGGGCTGGGGCCTTATCTGTCTATGGCCCCCCCAGTCCCTCCAGAGAAATGGCTGGCACACTGGGACTACAGGTATGCAGCACATGAATAAAGAGATGAGCTCTCATTAAAGCCACTCATTCCATTGTCCCGCTACTCTCCTAGACCCCAAAGTGGACCCCAAACCTGCATTCTTTATATCGCCAGCCCACAAGTCCCTATCTGACTCCAGAATCCTTGAAAACTCAAGCGTGACATCACTTCCAGACTCTTTGTTATCCTGGTCACTTTTGTCTAGACATTGGGATGTCTGAGATTAAACTCCTGACCTGTTGGATACCCTTGAGAAACTCACTTTATCTTTCTGTGCAGTTGTGTTCTTTGTTGAATGATTACAACCTACCTTATCAGAATGAGAATCTTAAAAATAATAAACCTCATGAGATAATACATACCAAAGTAAAGGGGCTCCCTGTTATTGTTCAGCAGTTTAAAAGGAGAATGTGAATTCCCAGTGCAGAAACTGAATCTTCTTCCTAAATTTAGGCCCTTTCCACTGTGGGGTGAGAAAATAAATTGCCACTCTTCCCACCTTTAGCTGTTCCCTAGTTCTACAGATTTGGAAAGACAGTCTTAAGATGAAGGACAAGGTACTAAGGCCGGGTGCAGTGGCTCATGCCTGTAATGCTGGCACTGTGGGAGGCAGAGGCGGGCAGATTGCCTGAGCTCAGGGTTTTGATACCAGCTTGAGCCAGAGTGAGACTCCATCTCTACTAAAAACAGAAAAATTAGCTGGGTATTGTGGCAGGCACCTATAGTCCCAGCTATTCGGGAGGCTGAGGGAAGAGGATCACTTGAGCCCAAGAGTTTAAGGTTACTGTGAGCTGTGATGCTACAGCACTCTACCCAGGGCTAAAGAATGAGACTATGTGATTTAGGAGAAGATACTGAAATCAAACACTGGAACTTACTGGTGTTGCACAATTTCCTTTTCCTGAGATTGTTCACAACAGAACACCTTACATTTTGGGGGAAGAGTCCTGCTGGGTTGAGAGCAGAGTGTTGGCTGAGTTGATCTATAATCAAGAGTCTATAGATTGGAAGGGGCCTTAGTGGTCCTGTAATTCATCCTCCCACTGGATGCAAGAATTCCCTCTGCAAGGCTTCAGATTTCCCATGATAGCACTCACTAGGTAGCTGCATACAGGTGCGGACAACTCTAAAGGCGCTCCCGAATGCCACACTCTTGACTTCTCCGTGACCCTCAATGATCATCTCTTTCCAACTCTAAGTCTACTAGTCTTTAGAAATCAAGCTAACCTTGCTGGTGCAATGCCATTAACCGAGCACTTTCTGAGCACCTCCAACCTCATTAATACACGTTCACCCTGAAGGACCAAGAGATCAACGATGATACCACGGTTCTTTATATCTGCGCAATATTAAACACGGCATTGGGCACACCATGGACTTAATACTGTTAAACTTAATACTGTTAAACTCAACCTTCAGGGTAACAGGACTTCATGAAAACAGTAAAGTGCTAAGTTATCTCACAAAGCCCCTTCCTTAAAGGAGACTGCCAGTCCGCTGGGACCAAGGCGAGGAGTTCAACTGAATAGAACTTCTGGGCTCTTCTAAGTTTGCTCACTAAGGACCCCTCCCCCATCCGCAGCAAGAGAAAGGGTTGCACATGAAAAGTTAGACCGTCTTCCTAACTCAGGCCCTTCTCCTGGTTATATGGTCTGGGAGAGAGCCACTCCTCTGAGATTCTGCTTTTATTACGCAAGTAGAATAAATATGGACGCTGGCTAACCCCCACAAGAACATGAAAAGAAGGTGACAAAGAACATATGAAGAATGTACTGTGAAGTCCTGAGAACAGTAGGATCCCTGAGACAGAAGGACTCACATCTAAATGAGGTAAAATATCCAGAAACAAGATCTACGCAGCCAGGGCCCATAGTTAATTCAGCACCACCAGCTTCCCCTCTGGTTGGGGACACATCACTTCAGGTGACAGAGTAGTCAGACTAAGGGATATATAGGTGGGCAAGACAACAGCAGCATTCCAAGTGCCACTCCCCTAATCTCCTTCCTCCCCAACTCTCATTGACCCACCCGGATGGCTAATCCCTTCATGACCCCAAGGATTCAAACCCAACTCTGATTTATTTTTCTGCTGGAGATCAGACACAAGACTCCAAAAAATAAGCAATTCGTCAAGATCATAGAAATTTTAGAATAAAGAGAACCACAAGAGGTGAGTCCATGTGCCTGGCTTCAAGAAAATGCCTGCATCACCCAAGAGGGGCTTTAACTTATTTATACAGGAAGCAATCAACTTACAAACATCTGACGGATGTATGAATGTACACCTTTCATGAACAGAGCCTGATACAAGTAACAGATAAATGCATGTGTTCCAATTTATCTACAAATTCAACTTAAGAACAAATCTATAGAGCCTATCTTGTTCATAACCAGGGGACTGCCTATAATTTACAATACAGTCAGGGTACAACATCCAAGGCTTTCCTTTTACAACATCTCCTGCGATCAACAGGGAATTATTTACAAACGTTTTAAATGTTACAATGCAGTTCATACCACTTTCTTTTATCCCAGCTTTCCAAAACTTGACATCTTTTCTCTGTTCCTACCCTTTCCTTGAGTGGAATAATCGAACTTCTTCAAATCTATTCTCAAAAGTTAAAAACCATTTCTTCTACAATATCCCCACCCAGTCTTTGTTTGGAGTGAACTTATACCTCAAGAGACAGAGAAGTTATTAATTGATATGTAATTCATTTCACTTTTGGACAACCGATATTTTACTTGAACAGTTTCTTTCTGTGGCTTCCTCCCAAAAGTCCTATTCCAGGTCCTTGGAAGTCACAGAACACATCTAGTTCCCCGAACCCGCTGGTGTCTCTCACAGTACCGTGGCCATGAATCCCTCAGCCAGAAATGGTGCTCTCTCTTCTGAAGGGACACCAACTGATCTCAACTCCTCAAAATGCGGAGCCCAGACAGGGTAGTAATATTGCAGAGAAGTGTTCTGAGCAGCTCAGAATAGAGCGGAATGATCACCCAAGCGCTTTGGGAATCAGAGTGCCAACATGTATTTTTGGAGTCATTTTCTGAATCAAGGGAGTCTGGAATTAGTCACTGTTCTTTTCTAAATCTCTGGGCCCGTGTTCAACCTTATCCTGCAGGCTGAGGAGTGTGTCTGCACATGTAACAAATGTATGCACATCCTTCCAAGGAGCACGCCCACTCACTTCTCCCAACTTCCGGTGGGAGGATGAAGAATTCACCAAGCTTCACCCCAAACTCAGTTATACTCCAATTCTGAGTATTTGTATGAATGTCTCGAGGACAGAGGCCAAACCGCAGACCTTAAGAGATTCTCTTATCTGGACAGAACAAGGGTGTTTAGATTAAAGGGTGGCAAAAAATCCATATGAAAATAATACAAAATCCACATTTCAGAGACCATAAATAAAGTTTTATTGGGAACACAGCCATGTTTGTTCCTTCTTAAATTGTTCTTTGCCACTTCCACTGTGCAAAACAGAGTTGAGCGGCTGTGATAGAGACAGCGTGGCCCACAAAGTCTCCAATATTGATTATCTGGCCCTTTGTGGGAACAGGTTGCCAGCTCCTGGCCTGAACATATGACCTTGAAAATATCTTTTGAGACTGGTTCTCCTTTGTTGAGTCAAGGAAAGGATGTCTGTGTCCCAACTAAAAGGGGTTTGCTCCTGCTTGCAGAAAAAAATTGCAGGGCTAAGAAAGACAAAAAGTTTTGTTCTAGGGATTTTTCCTCCCTTAGGTAAGATAACAAAAGCTCTGTTTCCTCATTCTCTCCCCGAAGTGATGTTTCTTAAACACCTAAAAGATGACCAGCCTGGCTGATTTTCCGCTCAGCACCCCCACTCCCATCTCATGGAGCATTACCTACTGATCAAGGCTTACCTTACCTCTCCGCTGCCATAGGCGGGCTCCCCAAAACTTGTTTCCCTTACCCCTCTTCCCTGGCCAGCTTTTTCCATCCTGGTCCTAAACTTCTCTAACCTGATGGGTACTACCCAAGGCAAAGGCTTGAAATATGACCAGCATTCGGGGTTAGCTGCAGAAAGAGGAGAGGCAGACGGGCAAGGCAGTCTGGACAGAGAAGAGTTTGCTGGCAAGTGTTGGGGAGAGGCGAAGATGCCCTTCCACAGTCCTGGCTGAGCTCTTGGCTGAGGTCCTAGGGAGATAGCAAGTTCCCCACCCTCCCCTGCCCCTCCACCTCTTAAATCAAGCAAATAACTAACAATGCAAGGAGGTGTGGGGGAGTAAGACCTAGCCACTGGGTATCTATTTTCTCAAAACCACATGGCAAATCTCTGAGCCAAATGCCTGCTAAGCCAAAGAATAAGCAAATGCCTTTATTTCTCCAAGATAGAGATAATAAATCTTCTCATCTCTCATCCTCTCCTGCTGGCCAGATCCATTTGTCCCACGACCCTGCCCCTGTGGGAGAAGAGGGTCTGCCGGTGTCTTCCTGACCACTGCTCTCTTCAGTTCCTACCCACAGGGGCACCACAGAGAAGCAAAGCAGGTGAGTGGGGAAGAGAAGCACATGGCCTGTCCACACCTCCCCCAGCAGCTCTTGCTCAGCTCTCCAAGACCAGGCACTGCTAATTCAATCCTCTGCTTCCTTTCTCCACATCAGAGGTCCCTGGCTGGTCAAGGAGACCCCATCATCCCCAACCAGCCCCTCCCTCCAACCCACCCCAGGGCGACCCCTCCGTGATCCAGAGCTCAGGTCAAGCGGTACATATGTAGAAAGGCAGAGAAGAGAATAGGGTGAGCGAGGAGAAAGAAGGTGGCATCTCTGCACCATGATGTCACGCTGGCTGCTTTCAGATCCCCTGAACAGAGAACAGAAGCAAACAACATGGACTCCGGATTTATTCTGCCTTGAAAGGTTTGTGTTCTTGGCAGCTCTGAGCAGCCTGCGCCAGCGGGGGGAAAGCACACAACCAGACGGGCAGGTCCTCGCTACAGCCCCCAGGACAGAGCTTATACCCCCTTCCAAAGCATCCCACGAGGAAACAAAGATAGACTGACACACGCACACACACGCGTCAGCACGAGTGAACACTAACCTGGAAGCCATTAGGAGCGCAGCAGAGTGCGGTGCAGAGAGGAACTCATTCATTCATGCATGGGGCAGAGGGGGGCGGGGGCGGGGAGCGCGGGCCCTGCGGAGGCTGGAGGGCACCCACCTCCATGACCATCGCAAAGCCGTGTTCTCACCGGGAAGGGGCTGGGGGCAGGGCTCTCCTAAGCTGGGGGTGGGGGGCGCTTCCTCGCTCTGCTGTTTAGCACCGCTCTGGAATTTTAGCCCGGCTCCCCTGTATTTTCTCTGCCCCACCTCCCTCTGCGGCCGTTATTTGGTGTGGCTGTGCCGCCCTACAGAAGCCCTGGCTCCCTCGCCCCTGCTCCCTTTCTCCGACTCCCTCCCAGCCAGCTGCTCGCAGCGGGCCACGCACGCGCACAGGCGCGCAGACACACTCAGACGCGCACCCCTCGCGCGCGCAGACACACACGCACACGCGCACACACCGCCGCCCGCCGCTTTACATAATGCCGCTCTTTGGTGCAGTCCGCTTGCCAGCTCTCAATTATTCATGCCAGCCTGGAGGACAGAGCCGCTGGGGCTGCGGGGCGGGGCGTGACTTCCTCTTCGCCACCAAATCTGACACAACACAAGATGATGCTCCCGGGAGACTCTGCTCCCTTTGCTGCCACGGATTATTTCCCAGGTGTTGCCCATTAGGTCGACCTGTATCAAGGAGGTGACACTAAATAAACACACAGGCGCCTGGCTCTAAATAGAGCCTCGCGTTCTTCAAAGGATGACAGCTGCTCAGCTGGCTGAGCCCTGGGAATAAGGGGGGAGAGGAAAACAGCACTGGGGACCATCAGCTGGAGGGAAGCTGGCTGGGGACCTCTTCAGGGCCGCCCCTCCCACTCATCTGAGTCAGGCGACTGACTGTGAAGCTCAGATGAGCAGGTCAGACTCTTACAGATGAGAAGAATAACCCTCAAGTAAAGAGCAGTTATGTTCACGACAAAGCGGTGTCATCTGAGTTTTCAAATTCTAGCCTGCACTTCTTTGCCCTCGGTAGAGTGCTGTGGCGTCACAGCTCACAGCAACCTCCAGCACCTGGGCTTAGGCCTCAGCCTCTGGAGTAGCTGGGACTACAGGCACCCGCCACACCATCCGGCTATTTTTTGTTGCAGTTTGGCCAGGGTGGGGTTTGAACCTGCCACCCTCAGTATATGGGGCCAGCACCCTACTTACTGAGCCACAGGCACCACCCTAGGCTGCACCTCTTAAAAGTGTTTGTTCTCTGTCCATTCACTGAAGTGCACTGTTGGTACTCAGCCCCCAGAGGAATGTTCCATCAGGATAGGTGTTCTACTCAGTCAAGATATTAATATTTTCCAAGTCATTCACGGTGTACAAAGCACTTCTGCTCACATTAAATCAGTTGATTCCCAATCCCCTGAATAGGCCTTACTGACCCATTTAGCAGATAAGGATGTGGAGTCCTAGAAAAGTCCCAGAAGGTCCTATGGCAAGAAGGAAGCAGAGCTGGAAATCCAAATTACCTGCGTCTAAACCCATGATAGTTAATTGTCCGTACCCCCAAAGGGCTTGTGTTTAAAGAACCACTGTCATCTTTTCAGCGGAAGGGTACAGAACCAGCACCATCACCAGCAAGAATGACAATGGCTAGCTCGGCGCTTACCAAGCTTCAATCACTGGAGAGATCTTGTTAATCCACAGATTCTGACGGTGCAGGTCTAGGGGAGTACCGAGTCTGCCTTTCCAACAAATCCCCCAGTCAATGACCACATTGCTAACCCAGAACTACGCAGAGCAAAAAAAGATTGGCTTATGCATTTTCACTCTTTGGATCTTCCTAAAGCACAGAGGAGTTTTATCTGCCTGGCCCAGTTGCCCAGGAAAATATGCTGTAGATGCATAATAATTATAACTCATTGACGTCATGTGTGCCTGCTCAAAGTCATGCTGAGAGCTAATACTTCTTGGGCATCTGTTGGTGAAAAGTCTCATTCTGGGAGTGCCAGGCCCTGCAGGCTCATCATGAGAGGTCTTTCCAAGACTGTTTCTGTCTGCGGCCTGTTGATGGATGAACAGCAGCCTCATTGCATCTGAGAAGCTGATAGGCCTGAGCTGTCTGCTCCACCTCAGTTACCTAAAGGAATCCCAGCTCTAAAGAAAGGTACGCAGGCAGTGCCCCAATTCTACCCATTCCTCCGTGTTTGACTCAAGTCCCACCTCTTCCCTGTTCATCTGCAGAAAGGTCCTGGACCGGAGCCAGATCTGGACCCAAATCCAAGGCCTTGCTGCTTGCTAGTCACCCACCCTCCTCTGTCTCAGACTCCGTTTCTTCATCTGAAAACGTCAATATTAAGTGTTTCCCCGATTATACTGAAGTGATGAAATGAAATAAATGCATATGAAAGACCCAAGAAAAGTGGGGCACCTCCCCTGTTGCTGTCCTCGGAAACTACAGTACACACTTTATAGAGACTAATTACAGTTCACCTTGTTCCCTGTTGGTTTTACCTCCCTGCGAAAACTATAGGCTCTTCCTTTCATGTCCCTCCAACACGTACAAATACTGAGTATGCAGGTATTCAGCATGTATCTTCATACCAAATGTCCCAATCTCCATTAAGACAGTAGACAAAGGACCTGGTGGAATCAAATAGCCGGTGTCCCCACTCACTGTGTGACTTTGAACAAATCATGCTGATGTTTCAGAGATTTTCCTTCCTCTATTATAAAATGCATGGATTCTTCTTTCTTCCAAAACAGTCCTATTTTCACGGTACATATTGCTAACAATGAGTTAAAAGAGAAGGCGAACAGACCAGATAAATGGGACTTTTCATCTGGTTGATAATTTTGTGATCTTTGAAAACTTAACTTTACTAAGCGCTTTCCTAGTGAATGCGACTCAGTAAGCCCTTGATGAGACTTATTTCCTTCCATTCTAACAAAGTAAAGAAACAGGTACTAATTATTAACCCCAACTTCCAGTTGATGAAACTAAGTGGTAGGGAGTTTAACATTCCCACCTTATATTTGTTATTAACTAGTGGAGCACGTTATCTGAAACCCAGCCTCCTTGCTTGAGTCCCACTACATTATATTTATAAAGACGATGCTGCTGACCTGCTATTAGGAAGGCACAGGTCTTTTTTCCCTACGTGTCCTGTCTTCCTTGATAGTATGGTACAAACTCCGAGGGACTCAGCGACCAAGAATACATGCTGTAACCATAAAGCTCAGTGGTTAGCTATGTCCCTGGTACTCAATCTTCACACTTTAACAGCCATCTGGAGCCTAAATTCCCAAACTCCTTTGTAAATGAATTTAGCAAATTGAGGTAAAAACAGGTATCTATTTCCAAATTAGACCTTTCCCTTAGAGATATGGAAAACTTGACATTAGCTTCTATTTTGAAAAGGAAAACAGGTTTCTGAGTGTCCTGTGCCGTATCAAAAGTTTTTTCCAGAGTGCCCTGGAGGAATCAGGGTTAAGAAAGAGAAGGCATGTCTGCAAATCCAATCGAACCAAACCACTCAACCCAGCCCTGCCCAATCACATTTTATAAAAAGAAGATCAGTGTCCACACAGTATCTTTTTCACCTCAAGTACTTAATACTTCTTGTTGACAAGAATGGGAGATAATGATGATAAAAAAAAAAATTCTTCTTAGGTCTCTGAATCCTGCTCACTTCCCCAATGAAAATAAGACATTGACAGAGTGGGAAGTCCAAACTGTTAAGTTGTATCTGAATTTGTTGAATTAAGGGAAATGATAGCCAAAAAATATACTTTCATCCAAACCATGGGTGCTTTTTAAAGTATAAACATTCGGGAAGTTCCTGGAGTCTGTAGGATATGTTAAAGAAGAAGGAACAGAGGACGGCGCCTGTGGCTCAAAGGAGTAGGGCACTGGCCCCATATGCCGGGGGTGGCAGGTTCAAACCCAGCCCCGGCCAAATAACTGCAAAAAAAAAGAGAAGTTGGAATGGAAATCTGTAATTTACCAAGATACGATCATGTGCTAGGCACAAGAGTAGGTGCTTTTACATTTATTCTTTTACATTTTATTATTTTATAAAACTGATGAGGAAACTGAGGATCAGGAGCCTATTCTCACCCAAGATTACTCAGTTATTTCTAAGATCCATATTTTCACCACACTATGTACCTTCATACATAAAGACTTACTAGGTAAAAGTTACTTGAAAAGCTATTGCATTTAATCACAGCCTGTTATAGTATTGCATTTAACCCTCAAAACAACACTGCAAGATAAGTTCCACTGATGCTACTTAAACCAATTATCAAGTTGCTGCCCCTCACCTCCAAATTCACACCCTTCTTTGCCCTGTCTTGTGATGCTGGAGCTGTACCCTGTAAATGTTTCTCCTTTGCCAGCTGGTACCATGCTGGGTCTTGTCAGTAGAGGGCACTAGAGGGACACTGTAAATAAAATGGGCTTCCCTTTCTAGTCCTGGTCCTTATATACAGAGCTTACCAACCTCCCAGCTCCCAGCACCTCTCACTGATACCCCAAAGGATGGTTTCCAGCTTCTGTGCCCCAGTTCCCAGCACCTCAGGAGCCTTCTACACCATACACTGGGTCATGGGGGGGGGGGGGCTCTTATTACACAGAATGTCTTGCCTCAATCCTAGAGGTAGTAGCTACTCCCTACAATTGCTATAACTACATTATTCAGATTCTCTTCCACACTTTTACTTATTAATGATTCATTTTTGAGAGAAGGCAAAATCTGACTTGGTCACCCCCAGTAGAGTGCTGTGGCATCTTTAGCTCACAGCAACTTCAAACTCTTGGACGTAGAGTTTGGCTAACCATTCAGCTTTTTTTTGTTCAAACTTCTCCAAAGACTGTGTTTATATTTCCTACCTCTGCTTCTAAATGTGATCCTCCTGCATCAGCCTCCCAAGTAACTGGGACTACTACAGACGTCCACTACAATGGGCTATTTTTTACAGATGGGGTCTCACTCTAGCTCAGGCTAGACTCAAACTCATGAGCTCAGGCAATCTGGCTCAGCGCCTGTGGCTCAAGTGGCTAAGGAGCCAGCCATATACACCTGAGCTGGCGGGTTCAAATCCAGCCTGGGCCCGCCAAACAACAATGATGGCTGCAACCAAAAAATAGCTGGGCATTGTGGTGGGCGCCTGTAGTCCCAGCTACTTGGGAGGCAGAGGCAGAAGACTCGCTTGAGCTCAGGAGTTGGAGGTTGCTCTGAGCTGTGATGCCACAGCACTCTACCCAGGGTGACAGATTGAGGCTCTGTCTCAAAAAACAAAACAAATAAATAAATAAATGAGCTCAGGCAATCCACCCACTTTGGCCTCCCAGAGTGATGGGGTTACAGGCATGAGCCACTGCACCCAGCCTGATGATTATTAATAATAAATTTTCCCTGTTCAAACTATTGATATGATTTCTGTCTCTTGGCTGGGTTCTCACTGATACACTACAATAAGGAACAGCAAGATACTCTGATGAGTGAGATATCATTCCCACCTTCAGGTTATTTGCTAATAATAGTTAGGCTAGTGTGGTGGCTCATACTAGTAATCCTAGCATTCTGGGAGGCCAAGGCAGGTAGATTTCCTGAGCTCAAGGGTTTAGGAACAGGCTGAGCAAGAGACCCTGTATCTACTAAAAATAGAAATCCAAGCCAGGTATGGTGGCAGCCATCTGTAGTCCCAGCTACTTGGGAGGCTGAGGCAAGAGGATTGCTTGAGCCAAAGAGTTTGAGGTTGTTATGAGCTATGGAAGCCAGGGCACTTGACCTCAGAGCAAGAGAATAAGGCTCTGCCTCAAAAAGAAAATTTAAAATAAAAAGGCTTAAAGTATTTAGAGGATCCTATGAGCCAGGCAGAGTTTGTATATATTTACTATGTATTCCTTTCCTTTGTCCATCAACCCTACTTTATAGACGAGGTAACTGAGGTATCTCAGAGTTTAAATAATTTCCAAGATCACATACACAATAAATAGAGAAACCAGGACCTGTGTCCAAGCACGTGGACTCCAGAGTCCATTCTCGGTCATCCTGCAAGACTGCCTCCACCAACTGGTTGCCACCAAAGAGGGTAAAAGGGGAAAGAAGCAGAGGTAGGAAATACAAACACGTCTTTGGAGAAGTTTAAAGAGAAAAAAGCTAAATGGTTCACCAAAGAGGTCCACATATGTCCACAGATTTTTTAAAATGAGAAGGGTCATCAAAGATCTTCTAAGTCAGTCCTTTAAGCGAGTAAGCGTTGGTAGAGCACAACCATCAGGAACTCTGGACACCCTGTTAAATGACTCTATTATAGAATTAATGCTCAGGATACATGTATAGCCCATGATATGAGCCCCTGATGCAAATGAACTGATGTTCCACGGATGTTCTGCCCTGCCCTCTCTCAATTCCTTAACTCAGACTCGAATCCGCAGAAGCTGGGTAGAGGGTATCCAAATGGGTATATTGATTGCCTCTGACCCAGCCGTAACCCGAGACCTCTCATTAATATTGTATCTCTCACATGAGGAGCAGTGATGTCTAAGTAATTAAAACCCGAAGAAAGGAATGGCCAGGAGGATGAAGAGAGGGGAAGCTGAAGATTCAGACAGCTCCAACACAAGGCTCGCTCTATGGCAACCAACACCGCCATGAAATCATGTGCCTACACTTCAAGTTGAACTTGATCATGTATACCTGGATCCACACACACGACAGCCATCCGTGGGACCAGAAGCAGCCCAGCCAGATAAAAAGATCTTCCTTCTGCCCACTGGGAACAGAGGCCTTTGGGGGGAGCAGAGCTTTGCCAGGATAAGGGCTTCTTCTACAGATTAAATCTCAACTTCACCATGCTTGCCAATTCTCTTCCCCAATTTTCTTTAAACCCTATCCAAACACAATAATTGGCTCCTGAGTATCACCTTTTTCTTTTCCAAATGTTCTCTACTTCACTTCTAGACTTTCCGCCAGGATCAACTAACTAAAAATCTGCCGAATGCTCTATAGCAGCGGTTTCCAAAGTTGACTGCACTTTAGAATTATCTGGACGTATCCCAGTGCCCAAGCTGTGCATTGTGTCAACTCATTCAGCATATCTGGGGGGGGAAACAAGGCAGCAGTGCTTTTTTTAAGAACCCCCCAAGTGATTACAATGTGGGCAAAATTTAGGAATTATTGGCCTATATTATTTATTATTTTAATTTACTATTGGCCTATATTATTTCTATATTACTAATTACATAGTAATACAGAAAACCTAGTATACTAGTTTGTGATGTTTAAGTTAAAAATTTTTTTCAATCCAAGACACTTTCCATCTCTCAATAAATTTCCCATATAATAAGAGCTAACACTCATTAAGAACTGATGCGGCAGGCATTGTTCTAGATACTTCATGAAGGGTGCACTGAGTTATATCTCATTTAATCTTATTATTCCAATTTTACAGAAGAGAAAATTGAGTCAAAGAGATTATAAGCACATCTGCAAGTCTACTTAATATGCCAATGCCCGTCATCAGGAACTTATATAATCTTTAAATAGTCAAATTTTTCTGTGTTATCTCCCCCTTGATCTTTGGTTTGGTTTTTGGATTTTTGGTTTTTTGAGACAAGATCTTACTCTGGCTCCTAGGCTAGGGTTCAGTGACACAATCATAGATAGCCTCCAATTCCTGGCCTCCAGTGATCCTCCACCTCGGCCTCCCAAAGTGCTGGGATTACAGGAGTAAGGAACTCCACCTAGCCTGATCTTTGGGTTTTAATTCTCCCCAATTACACTATTTAGACTTTGAAAATTGCTTACTTTGGAGAAAAGACAACCTCATGTAGATAACTTTGCTGATATTCTGGGAAATATTAAAAAGAATAAAAATCACTCCTTTTGCTAGATCAGAATTAGAGTGAAAGTTCAGTGGCCACCATGAATCCCCACTGGATATGCTGCCTCGGAGGGAACTGGAGTCTATTTCTGAGGAGGAAAATATAGGATCAGGGGAAAAGGAAGATAAATACGATGATCTATGATCATAATTCTATGGGAAGTGGAGTAGAGGTGTGGCTGAGGACCCGCCAAGATGGACAGGGAAATGAAGGTCACAAAGGAAATTAAAAAAAATAATAATAAGAGTGAGAAGGATGATGGGTGGGATTGGCAACTCTAGGGCAGGACTCAGAGTCTCAACTCCCAGGAAGAGTCCTAAGACAAGTTGTCCTTTTTTTAGGCAATTATAACTGCCCAAGCAGAAAGACCATGAACCAGGAAACTGCCAGGAGGGTGGCTTGAAATGGGGCTGGAGACTTTTAAAATGAGTATGGAGCTCATCTTTTTTAATTATGAAAATTAGAGTAGTTCAACTTGCTGACAACCCCAGGATACCATGGAAGGGAATTAAACAATCACATAAACAACGGAGTTCAATGTTCTTTCCTATGGCTGAAGAGTCACCAAGTTCTGGACTCGGCTGGCCCCTAACTACCCTCCAATCTTTCCCATGTGGTTCACCCTCACTAGAAGTTCCTTCAGAGGGAGATGACACCTGTTCTAGAAGAGGGCGACTATGAGAATGAAACTGTAAGGCAAAGGACAACATCCTATAGTCACAGCCCAATGCGGAGTGTTGGGGTGCAGTGGTCACACCTTGGCACCCTGCTCCGAATGAGGCCCACATTTCCCTGTTGCCTGGAGTAATAGCTGTTGAGGAGCCACAACCGAGTCCCTCTGTGGGAACAGCCCTTGACCGAAGACGGCAGCCTCACTGAAGAATACGCCCCGTCCCTGAGGACAGACCACATCCAGTGACCACTCCAACACAGGACACAAAAACCCAGCCTTGGCCTCCATTTGGAAAAACTCTGCAGGGCCAACCCAGCTCCAGAGCCTGCCAGGGGATTGGTCCAAGACTCTTTCAGGAACATCAAAGACCTGATGTTTCCCTCTGTCCAATCCCAATTCTCTCCCTTGCTTATAGCTTTGTTCCCAAGGACACTTCCCAATAATCCTGCAAATCCACCTGAGTCTTTCCCAAGTTTGCTTCCCAACCGAGGATATACACTAATTACCAGGAAGAAATGTTTGGGAATAGAGGAGACAGGAAAAGCCAAATCTGAGGCTCGGGGAACTCAGTGTGTACAGCTACAGAGTCCTGATGGCTGGGGACAGGCAGGTGACCTCTGCCCTCTATCCACTCCAGGATATTCGGAAACTAAGCCCTTCTCCAAATCACCTCTTTGACCTCTTCTTAATCCTGGATTAAGGTCTTAAAGAGGGAAGCCTGCTTGCTGGGTGCCCCAGTTAAGATGCTGACATGTTATACTTCAGATCAGACCTTGAGTTCCTCCCGCCACATGGACATCCTGCCTATCTTCCGCCACTCCAAGCGCACTTGTCCATTAAACTAGAGAGAAACAGCCAGCCTTGGCGGCAGATAGAGCTCACGTCTTGAACGCTCTAGTGGTGGGTCTCTACCTTGCCCTGACAGCTAGGAAGGGAGGGAAGGGGACAGCGTGTGTGTGCAGGTGTGTTGTATGTAGGGGGTTCCTGATGAGAAAGGAATCCCAGCAAAGCAACGACCCAACCCCATGTGGGGGGATGCCCGGGATGCTATCACTTCGTGGCCCCTACTCTACACACACACACATGACCCAGGCGGAAGGCAAAGCACCAGATCTTGTGCTCCAGCATCCAGACGCGGCTCCTCTTTAACTCAGCCTGGACTCTCCAGAGGGCAGCTGGGGGACTCTCACGCAGTCACCGAGCGCTTCTCCATGATCTTTCCCTGGGGTGGCAAAGCGGTGTGCACTCCAGAACTGGCTGTCTAGTGCTGGGCTTTCTGAAGACATGTCCAAGCTGCTGTGAGAGGCTGCCAGATGCTGTCTGGGTTCACTTGTGATGGAGATTATTCTTACAGCTCTTCTTGGTGTCCACTTTCCCCTTGTGTCCAGCTGTGGCATTTAGTCTGTTCAGTCACCCTCCCCCATGGCAGCGCCTGGCTGCTTACACTCTCGTCCCCAGAGAGGCCTCCCCCTACTTAGAGACGAAATATATAGTTGACTTTTAGGATGATTCAGGCTAATCCTGACATGCGCAATCCAACACCCATTTCATAAGACAGCAATTGCCTTCATGGGGTATGAACCCCTAGATATGACATGGGTGTGCAGCTCTGGATGTATCCCACCCTTTCTCTGGGTCTCAGTTTCCCCATCTGCTATAAGAAGGGGCTGTTCCTAGATGACTTAGATGACCTCCTAAGTCACTTTCTGCTCTGAAAGTCCATGAGAGCTCTTCACCTTACACCTCTGCCAATGCTAAGAAGACGCAGAAGGGATGGACTTTGTGGCCACAGAAAGTGAGGCAGGGGAGGGCAGCAACCCTGACTGGCCGCGCACTGCTGAGCCCTGCCCTCTCTTCCTGCTTTCTCTCTTCTAACCCCACCGTTGCGTCCAACTAAATGCCTTTCTTCTCCCTCTCTGCATCTCCCTAGCTCTTCCAACAACAGCTACACTACGGTGGTGCAGGGGCTGTGCTGGGCAGCGGGGAGGCTGGAGCACACTCTCTCTTTAACACACAGCAAAACTCTTCCAGGCTCAGCGCCTGTAGCTCAGCGGGCTAAGGCGCCAGCCACGTACACCTGAGCTGGTGGGTTCGCATCCAGCCCAGGTCCAATCAAACAACAATGACAGCTGCAACCAAAAAATGACCGGGCATTGTGGCAGGCACCTGTAGTCCCAGCTACTTGGGAGGCGGAGGCAGGAGACTCACTTAAGCCCAAGAATCAGAGGTTGCTGTGAGCTGTGATGCCACAGCACTCTATCCAGGGTGACAGCTTGAGGCTGTGTCTCAAAAAAAAAAAAACAACCTCTTCCAGTCAGAACTTAATGGGGACAGAGAGGGGGCAAGCAGGTACAGAGAGAACTCTCTAAGAAGAAAAGTAGCCGCGTGGTGAGCCGGGGATACTGACTCCCCCGCAGGTACACGCTGTGACATCCTGGCAGCACCATCTCTCCTACCCTCTTTCTGATCTCTTCTCACAACAAGAGTCCAACTAAATTCCCTTCCCACGGTCCACACACTCCTGATCACTCAGCAGTCCACTCACCCCGTATGTCGGAGCCTGCCTGATCTAAGGAGTCCGGCAGAATAAGCCTGGACCCTGGGCTCGGAAGGGCCTTCCTTCTACAAGTCTGGAAGGATCATTGAGAATCTAGTGTCAGGCTCAGCGCCTGTGGCTCAGCGGGCTAAGGCGCCAGCCACGTACACCTGAGCTGGTGGGTTCGAATCCAGCCCAGACCCACCAAACAACAATGATAGCTGCAACCAAAAAATGGCCTGGTGCTGTGGCAGGCGCCTGTAGTCCCAGCTACTTGGGAGGCGGAGGCAGGAGACTCGCTTGAGTCCAGGAATTGGAGGTTGCTGTGAGCTGTGATGCCACAGCACTCTATCCAGGGTGACAGCTTGAGGCTCTGTCTCAAAAAAAAAAAAAAAA
>CAUYON010009357.1:0-22245 GCA_963573935.1 Arctocebus calabarensis | reverse complement strand
TCACACTCTCTCTCTAGACTTAGTCCAGATGAAATAGATCTCCTGAACAGACCAATTTCAAGCACTGAGATCAAAGAAACGATAAAAAAAAAAAAATCTCCCAACAAAAAAATGCCCTGGTCTGGATGGCTTCACACCTGAATTCTGTCAAACCTTCAAAGAAGAGCTTATTCCAATACTGCAGAAATTATTCCAAAAAAATGAGGAGGAAGGAATCTTCCCCAATACTTTCTATGAAGCAAATATCACCCTGATACCAAAACCAGGTAAAGACCCAACTAAAAACGAGAATTTCAGACCAATTTCTCTAATGAATATTGATGCAAAAATTCTCAACAAAATCTTGGCTAACAGATTACAGCTTATCATCAAAAAAGTTATACATCACGACCAAGTAGGTTTTATCCCAGGGATGCAGGGTTGGTTTAATGTTCAAAAGTCCATCAACATTATTCACCATATCAACAGAAGCAGAACCAAGGACTATATGATCCTCTCAATAGACGCAGAAAACACATTTGATAAAATGCAGCATCCCTTTTTAATTAGAACACTGAGGAGCATAGGTATAGGTGGCACATTCCTTAAACTGATGGAGGCTATCTATGACAAACCCACAGCTAATATTTTACTGAATGGAGTAAAACTAAAAGCTTTTCCTCTTAAAACTGGAACCAGACAAGGTTATCCTCTGTCACCATTGCTATTCAACATAGTACTGGAAGTTCTAGCTAATACAATTAGACAAGACAAGAAAATAAAGGGCATCTAGATGGGTGTGAGAGGAGGTCAAACTCTCCCTTTTTGCTGATGATATGATCTTATACTTAGGGACCCCCAAAGATTCAACTACTAAACTCCTGGAAGTCATCCAAAAATACAGCAATGTCTCAGGATATAAAATCAATGTCCATAAGTCACCCTTTGTATATGCCAACAACAGTGTAGATGAGAGGTTAATCACAGACACAACACCCTTCTCCATAGCCTCAAAGAAAATGAAATACTTAGGAAAATACCTAACAAAAGAGGTCGAAGACCTCAATAAAGAAAATTATGAAACCTTAAGAAAGGAGATAGTTAAGGACTTGAATAAATGTAAGTCCCATGCTCATGGCTGGGAAGAATTAACATTGTTAAAATGTCTATACTTCCCAGAGCAACTTACCGATTCAATGCATCCCTATTAAAATACCAACATCCTACTTTCAGTGTAGAAGTGTTCCCCTTTCTCCACATCCACGCCAACATCTCTGGTTTTGGGATTTTGTTATGTGGGCTAATCTTACTGGGGTTAGATGATATCTCAAAGTAGTTTTGATTTGCATTTCTCTGATCATTAAGGATGATGACCATTTCTTCATGTGTCTGTAGGCCTTGCGCCTGTCGTCTTTAGAGAAGTTTGTCTTCAAGAATAGGACCACTTTAAAAGACATCATCATCAATATCTATCAAAACTTAATGTGTGCCTGCTCCCCTGATCCAGAATTGCACTTTGAAGCATCTACTGTAGAGAAATAGCAAACACTTTGTCCCTTCTAGTATTGTTTATAATAGCAATTAATTGCTATTAATTAATTAATTGGAAGAAATTGGAAAGAATGCAGTTGTTCATCAGCAGAGAACTAGTTAAATAAACATACATTAATATGTGAAATACTATACAGACTTAGAGTAGAAAAGAATGATGTGGATCTACTGATGTAACAGACATTGTTGAGTGAACAAAACAAATTGTTCAATAATACATAGAATATTAAACCTATTATTTAATAAAGGGAAAAAGCCATGAAACAATATATGAAAAAGTCTGGAAGGATGTATACAAAAGGAATAACAATGATTATGGTGAAAGTTTGAGGATGGGGAGGGGAATTATGGTCAAGGGGAACTTATAGGCAATTTAAATATTTTTAATAAGCATGTATTTTTGCATTTATGAATTACTTGTATAATCAAAAATGAATAAAAGTATTTTCAATTATGGGGAAACGTAACATGCTTGTTGTCTTAGGCAGAGCAATTATAGAAAGGGAGAAGTAGAAAAATTCCCAAGAGGGGTTAATGACTGGAGAAACATCCCTGGGAAGTAGAAAAGAATGAATACTATCTAGAATTTGGTTGGAAGAGATTAGCTTTGGATAGGAGAGGGCCAATCCCTAGGACAAGAGGGAGGAGTAGATGAAACTAAAGGAGGTAAACTTCTGTATGTGGAGTAGAGGTTGGAAGTAGAGAGAAGAGCTGAAAATTTTCCTATATGATGACATCCATTTTCTCTTCAAAGGAACACTTTGTCTCCTTCACCCTCGTGTCCATGTTTTCCTTACAGATATTAGGAAATGTGGCTGACTGGCTTCCCTCCTGTTTACCCCAAGCACATCGAATGGTACTAGGATCTTGTTACTACTGGGCTCTTTCTTTGTCTTTGTAAATAATAGCTTGTTACTGCACTGCATATGCTCCCACAAGAACTGCAGGGCTTACATGAAAACAGTAAGGTCAATAAGGTCATAACGATGGGGGATACTGATGAACCAGTTCCTATTGTTTAAAAGAATCTGGATTGGATGGTGCTCGTAGCTCAATGAGTAGGGCACCAGCCACATATACCGAGGCTGGCAGGTTCGAACTTGGCCCAGGCCTGTTAAAACAACAATGACAACTACAACAAAAAACAAGCCGGGCATTTTGGCTGGCACCTGTAGTCCCAGCTATTGGGAAGGCTGAGGCAAGAGAACTACTTAAGCCCAAGAGTCTGAGATTGCTGTGAGCTGTGACACCATGGTACTTTACTCAGGGTGACATGGTAAAACTCTGTCTCAATAAATAAATAAATAAATAAATATTAAAATAAAATAATCTGGATTACCACTTTCAAATGGCTTGCCTTGGAGATAGAATCAAGATGGACAATTAGGTGCAGGTAGTATGTTCATGAAGAGGAACCAAATAGTAAGATACTCACATTTTGAACAGTTCATCTAGGAGAAAACACTAAAGATTCACCAGAGAAGTGATGGGAAATACCAAAAGTACAGTAGGGAGCGGGTTGGAGATAGCTTGCCTAGTCAGAGACTGGCTGAGAGCTGAAAGAGTCTCCTGGATGCAGGAAAACAGTAAGAGAGAAATCCTCAGGGCTTCCTACTCTGAAACAGACTTTTAAAATTTGACTACAGGAGAACCCCTGAAAGCATGCAGGCCTCCAGCCTAATGTAGAGAACTTCATAGAGAAAGTCAAAGACATTGCTCTGGAAGGGACTCCCATAGGCATCTGAACTTAGAGTGGCTCCAACTGGGTGCCATCTGAGATCTATAGGTGCAGCTGCCACCACTGTGCAGCTCTGAGGAGGGAGAGAGGAGACTGGGGCTCCCATACACCCGATAGGAAGGTCCCCACCACCCTATTTCAGGCTGTTGTTGAGTCTGAGATATGAGCAGATTGCATTCCCCACCACTTCTTGCCTACACTGTTTTCCTAGAAGAGGCTCCACCCTCTCTGATTGTAGGCTTAAGGTGCCATCATGAGAGTTTAACACTGGGTTGTGCCCCATCCTTGGGCTGAGATTAGGCCAACATGGCTGCAGCCACCTCCTGTAACTGAGTTAACCAGGCTCTGCTGACATGCCCAGGACAATACCTACCACCCTCCAAATAGGTGGCTGTGAGACCAAGACACTAGCTGACTGCACTTTCTGCAGCTTGCCTGAGTGGGACCCCTCTTTGTCTGGTTAAGGCCTAGGGCACATTAAGAGCTTAATACTGGGTTGTGCCACTACTTTGGGCCAATTTTAGGCTGATTTAGTTGCAGCTGCTGTCTAGCCAGGGAGGGAAAGAGAAACCAGGATCTTGAATGCATAGCTTAGACAATATCCACCATTGTGCTGCTGAGAAACTGTCCATGAATGGGCTGCATGCTCTGTAGTTTCTTGCCCATGCTGGTTGCTTAGAAGGAGCTCTACCCTCCCTGGTTGCAGGCTTACAGCTCCATTTTGTGAGTTTAATGCTGAGCTGTCTCCCACCTTTGGGCTGAATTTGAGGCAATTACTACTCTTCCAGGGAGGAACAGGGAAGATCTCTCCTAGGCATGCCTAAGAGCATATTCCCCACCAAGGTATGGGTGGCTATGGGACTGGAGAATAGCTTAACACATTATGGCTGCTGGCAACACCAACACAGACTCTTTGGGTACCAATGAGTTGTCTACCACTGCTACTACCATCACCTACATCACTATCACACCAGCAGCCAGAGGTCTGATAACATGCCCACATTCCTGGCCTGCTGCTCCCAGTATTAGCTTCTGAGCAAGCCACCTGAGGCCCAAGGATTGGCCCTCTAGGACCACTAACAACAGTGCCAGTGTAAGCTGCTCTGGGACCTAGAAACAGGTGAAAACTCAGCCAACTGCTGCATGACCAGGGCCAGAGGACTGGCTCAACTGATGTCCAAGTCCCCAGAAAATCTTTGCTACAATCTCAACTAATAACTGTACCACAAACCACCAAAGGAATCACAGATATCACTGACCCTCTGTACAACTAAAGAAATAATACGAAGATCATTCTACCATAGGTACCTGAAATCAAAGTTAAAGTGTCCTACCCAAGCAATAACGTCTTTAGGAAACAATTCTCCCCAGAGAAACTACTTTCAAAACATTGGAAGAAGTGGGCAGCACCTGTGGCTCAGTGGGTAGGGCACCGGCCCCATATACCGAGAATAGTGGGTTCAAACCCAGCCCCGACTGAACTGCAACAAAAAAATAGCTAGATGTTGTGGTGGGCACCTGTAGTCCCAGTTACTCGGGAGCCTGAGGCAAGAGAATCGCCTAAGCCGAGGAATTGGAGGTTTCTGTGAGCAGTGGGACGCCATGGCACTCTACCGAGGGCGATACAGGGGAAAAAAAAAATTGGAAGAAATAACGGCTACACAAGATGCAAAGATATCAATGGAAAGATACAGGAAACATGAGAAAAGAAATATGACATCACCAAAGGACTACAATAATTGTCCAACAAGAGATCCCAATCAAAAATAACTCCTAGAAATGCCAAATAATTCAAAATCTTGATTTTAAAGATGCTGTGAATTAAAGAGAAGTCTGAAAACTGTTACAAAGAAATCAGAGAATTGATTCAAGAGAAGAATGAGAAATTTACTGAGGTAAATATCTTTAAGAAAACTAAATAAAAATCCTGGAACTGAAAAATTCATTAAAGGAACTACAAAATACATTTGAAAGCTTTAGTAATGGACTAGACCAAGCAAAAGAACAAATATCAGAACAGGTATTTTGAAATAATCCAGTCAGACTAAAATAGGGAAAAGAAAGTAAAAAATGAACAGCTCTTTTGAGACATCTGGATCTACATAAAGTGAGCAAACATAGGAGTTATTCATTCCTGAGGGGAAAGAGAGATCAAATCTATGAAAGGAAATAATTAGTGAAAATGTTCCAACTCTAGCAAGAGAGTTAGACATACGGATGCAGCAGGCTTAGCAATCCCCAGGCAAATACATTGCAAAAACAACTTCACCACTACATATTAATATCATATTCAGAATGTCTAAAGTAAAAGTGAAAGAAAGATTTTTAAAATTAGCAAGAGAAGAGCATGTAGTCTCACCTATAAATGTAACCTCATTAAACTTGACTTCTCATCAGAAATCTTAGAAGAGAATGAGATGGCATTTTCAAAGTACCGAAAGAAAAAAAAAAAACTGTCAGCCAAGAATTTATATCTTTCTAGAGTAAGTTTTATAAACGAAAGAGAAATAGTCTTTCCCAGACAAGAATTCATCACCACTAGACTGGCCCTAGAGGAAATGCTCCATAGGATCTTAAACATGGAAACAAAAGGTTGACATTCACCATCATGAAAACACAAAAAAATATAACTTGCAGGTCTTATAAAACAATCACACAAAGGAAGAAGAGAAAGGAATCAAATTACCACATGATAGAATATCATCAAGAAACGACAAAAAGAGAAAAAGGAAATGAAGAATTTATAAAGCAACTAGAAAATGATCACAATATGACAGGAATAAAGCCTCACATGTCAAACTCACATATTAACCTTGAATGTAAATGAATTAAATGTTCTAATGAAAATATATAGATTAGAAGAATGAATAAAAAGAAATATGATCCATTTTTTTTTTAGACAAAGTCTCACTATGTCACCCTCAGTAAAGTGCTGTGACATCACAGCTCACAGCAACCTCAAACACTTGGGCTTAAGTGATTCTCTTGCCTCAGTCTCCCAAGTAGCTGAGACCACAGGCACCTGCCACAATGCCTGGCTATTTTTTGTTTCAGTTGTCATTTTTGTTTAGCTGGCCAGGACTGGGCTTGAACCCACCAGCCCTGGTGTATGTGGCTGGTGCCATAACCACTGTGCTGTGGGCATCAATCTGCATGATCCATTCTTATAAGAAATTCACCTTACCTTTGAAGACACACATAGACTGAAAGTAAAGGGACAGAAAAAGATACTTCATGCAAACAAAAACTAAAAGTGAGCAGGAGTATTTGAACTTATTTATATCAGATAAACAAACTTTAAATCAAAAATATTTAAAAATAGACAAGGTTATTATATGATGATAAAGGGATCAATTCAATAAGAGTGTGTGTATACAATATTTGTTTTGTGAATCTGAGAGCTCCAGTGTATATATATACACTGGATTCACAAAACAAATATTACTAGACCTAAAGAAAGAGACAGATAGTAACACAATCATAGTAAGTGACTTTAACACTCCACTCACAGCACTAGACATATCATCAAGACAAAATCAACAAAGGAACATTAGACTTAAATTGAACTTTAGACCAAATAGGCTTAACAGACATTTACCCATCACCTATAGAATACACATTCTGTTCACTAGCACATGGAACATTCTCCAAGATAGACCACATATTAGGCCATAAAACAAATCCCAACAAATTTTTAAAACTGAAACCATATCAAATATCTTCTCAGACCTCAATGGAATAAAACTAGAATCAATATGAAAATGTCTTCAGAAACTTTGCAAATGAGTGGAAACTTTATTTTTTTTTAATTTTTTTGAGACAGAGTCTCACTTTGTTGCCCTTGGTAGAGTGCCATGGTGTCATAGTTCATAGCAATCTCAAATTTTTGGGCTCAGGTGATCCTCTTGCATCATCCTCCCAAGGAGCTGGGACTGTAGGCACCCACCACAATGCCTGGCTAATTTTAGAGATGGAGTCTTACTCTTGTTCATGCTGGTCTTGAACTCCTGAGGTCAGGCAATCCACCTCAGCCCCCAGAGTGCTAGGATTACAGGCATGAGCCACCATTCCCAGCCCTCAAATGGAATCTTTAAAAAAAATTTTTTTCTTGAATGATCAATGGGCCAATGAAGAAATTAAGATAGAAATTTTAAAATATTTTGAAATTATCGAAAATGAAACACAACATACCAAAACTTGTGGGATATAGCAAAAGCAGTGCTAAGAGAGAAGTTTATAGTATTAAATCCCTGCATTAAAAAAAATAGAAAGATCACAAATTAAAAACCTAACATTGCACTTCAAGGAACTAGAAAACCAAGAACAAACCAAACCCGCAGTAAGCAGAAGACAAGAAATAACAAAGATAAGAGCAGAACTAAATGAAATAGAGACCAAACAAGCAAACTAAAAAAAAAGCCAAAGATTAATGAAATGCTTCAAAAAGATAAACAAAATTAACATACAACTATCCAGACTAAGCAAGAAAAGAAGAGAGTAGATCCAAATAAAGAGAATCAGAAATGAGAAAAAACATTTAACTGATACCACAGAAACACCAGGAATCATCAAGGGTACCACAGAAACACCAGGAATCATCAAGGACTATTATGAACAACTATATACTGAAAAACTGGAAAAACTAGACAAACTGGATAAATTACTGGAGCATACAACCCCCTAAGATTAAACCAGGAAGGAATAGAACTGAACAGACTTATAGTGAGTAGTGAGATTGAATCACTAATAAAAAAAGTCTTCCCCCCCCAAAAAAAATCCCCACAGGACTAGATAAATTCACAGTGAAGCCTACAAAGTGTACAAAGAAGAACAAATAGCAATCCTCCTGAAATTGTTTTTAAAAATCAAGGAGGAGAGAATTCTTCCCAACTCATTTTATAAGGCCATTATCACCCTGATACCAAAATTAGACAAGAACACACACACACACAAGTAAAACTATAGATCAGTATCCCTGATGAACATATAGATGCAAAAATCCTTACCCAAATATTACCAAATGGCATCCAACAGCACAATAAAAAGGATCACACCAGGATCCAAGTGAGTTTTGTACCATGGATGCAAAGGTGGGTCAATATATGGAAATCAATAAATGTGATATATCACATAAGAAGAATTAAAGACAAAAATATTTAGTCATCTCAATATATGCAGAAAAAATCATTTATGAACAACCTTCAAAATAATAAGGGCCAGATACAGCAAACACACATCCAACCACAGCTTTAGGGAAAAGCTGAAATCATTTCCCCTAAGAACTAGAACAAGATAAAAGATGCCCATTTTCAGCACTTTTTAAAAATTTTTTTTATTGTCTTTATTATTAAATCATAGCTGTGTACAATAGTGCAATCAAGGGGTACATTGTGCTGGTTTCATATACAATCTGAACTATTTTCATCAAACTGATTATTCAATATAGCATTGGAGATCCTTACCAGAGCAATCAGGCAAGAGAAAAAAATAAAAGGCATCCGAATTTGAAAACAGGAAGTTAAGTTGTCCCCATTTGCTGTTTATATGGTCTTATATCTATAAAACCCTAAAGACCATACTAAAAAACTCTTAGATTTGATGAAAGAATCCAGTAAAATTTGGGGATACAAAATCAGCATAAAAAGATCAGTAGCATTTCTATACATCAAAACAATCTAGCCAGAAAACAAATCAAGAGGGCAGTCTTATTCACAGTAAAAGAAAAAATACCTAGCAAGGTGTTTAACCAAGGAGGTCTCTAAAAGGAAAACTATAAAACCCTGGTGAAAGAAATTGCAGATGAAACAGACAGATGGAAAAAAACATCCCATGCTCATGGATTAGAAGAATCAATATTGTTAAAATGAACCACATTGCCTAAAGCAACTTACGGGTTCAATGCAATTCCTATCAAAATATAATACAAATGTAATTTTTCACAGAATTTTAAAAAATTCTAAAGTTCATATGGAATCAAAAGCAGAGGTGAATAGCCAAAATAATTTTTAACAAAAAGAACAAAGTTGGAGGCATCACATTGTCTGACTTCAAATTATACTACAAGGCTAGTAATTAAAACAGCATGGTACTAGTGTAAAAATAGACATATAGATCAGTGGAATAGAAAAGAAAACCCAGAAATAAAGCCACATTCTTACAGCCAGTTGATCTTCCACAAAGTAAGCAAGAATATATGCTGGGGAAAAGCTACCCTTTTCAATGCAGGCAGTTCCTGGGTTATGAATGAGATAGGTTCTGTAAGTTTGTTCTTATGTTGAATTTGTATGTAATTCAGAATGGGTACATTTGCCTATTATCTGTAATAGCCTCTGTAAGTGTAAGTTGCATGTAAGTGAGGAATTTGTACTGCTGTTTGTAAGTACAAATTGTACATCAGTCAGATGTTGAAACTCAGGTTTTCTGGATTAGCCTCTGTTCATAAGAGCAAATTGGATGTGCTGGGAAACACAGTGCTGGGAAAATTGGATTGCCATATGCAAAAGAATGAAACCAGAAATATATCATTCACTGAATATGAAAATCCACTCAAGATGTATTAAAAATTTGAATGCAAGACCTAAAATTATAAACATACTAGAAGAAAACCTTGGGAAAACTCTTCTGGATATTGGTCTAGGCAAAAAATTCATGACTAAGATCTTAAAAGCACATACACACGAAAACAAACAAATGGGACTTAATTAAACTACAAACTTCTGCACAGCAAAAGAAATAATCAAAAGAGTGAACAGACTACCTGCAGAATGGGAGAAAATATTTACAAACCATCTATCTGGCAGGGGACTAATATCCAGAATTCACAAGGAACTCAAACACTTCAACAAGAAAAATACACTAATTAACCCCAATGAATAATAGGCTAAGGACATGAATAGACATTTTTCAAAAGAAGACAAAAAAACAGCCAATAGCACAGGAAAAAAAATCTTCCACATAATTAATTGTTGCGAGTTGTGGGATCCTGGTTCCCTGGACCCATTTCACCTGGTTTGATTACTTGGCTGAGCTAGAAAGTTCAACCAAGGCACAGTGGTAACCAAAAGAAAGCATGAATGGAAACTGGAAATAAAATTGGAGTGGCACAGGCAGTGTGGATAGAAAGTAAAAGTAATTTATACAAGTTTCAGAGTAACGGAGAGATTTTATTTAGGAAGAACAAAGAGAAAGTTTAGAACACTTCCAAAGACAGTTGGAAGTGGGACCTTCTCAAGAAGGAGAGCAGGTGAGAGCAAGAGAGAGACCAGTGGTCTACAGCAACATAAATGTTCCATTTGAAACTGATTGCAAATCTTTCATTGGCATCTCTGCACCTCCAGGCAGTATTGCTCTTTTCTATTGGTCATTGGTTACCTTGGTTACTTCTTATCCACATTCTTCTGGGCCTTCCAGACTTCCTGGTTCAGCAGACCAGGTTTTCCTCCCACCCCCCCTCAAAGCCCCTTTCTTAGTGTCCCTTCTCACTAATCATTAGAGAAATGAAATTAAAACCACAGTGAGATATCATGCTACACCAAAGTGGGATGACTATTTTTAAAAAGACAAAAAATAGCAGATGTTGGCAAGAATGCACAGAAAAGAGAACCTTTACATGCTATTGGTGGGAATGTAAATAACCTCTGTTGGCCTCATGGAGATTTCTCAAAAAACTGAAAATAGACTGAAAAAACTGAATATGGTCTAGCAATCCCACCTTTGGTATCTATGCAAAGAAAAAGAAATCAATATATAAAAAAGATAACCTGTATTCACATATTTATTGCAGAATTATTCATAATAACAAAAACAGGAATCAAACTAATTGTCCATCGGGGAGTATTGGAAAAGAAAATGTGTTATACTACGTATGTGCACAAAGGAATACTATTCAAAGAATGAAATCTTGTCTTTTGCAGCAACATACATGGAGATGGAGGCCATTCTCTTAAGTGAAACAAATCAGTGAAAGTGCATGTTTTCATTATAAGTGGAGCTAACTATTGTGGATGCATGGAAGCAGAATGTACAGAATGATGGGCAGTGGAGATACAATGGGCTGTGGTGCTGGGAAGAGAGTGGATGATGCGAGGTTGCTTAGTGGGTGAAATGCATGTTGCTTCAGTGATGTATGCACCGAAGGCCCTGACTTCACCACAATGCAACATACCACTGAGGCAAAATAGCACTTATAACTCTTGAAAATATACAAATAAGAAATAAATGGGAAGGGGAAGGCTTACCTTAGTTCTGGAGTTGTTATGTTTTCTGTGCATTCAGTGGACCCCATTCCTTCCTTTCTGCTGAGAGAAGTCTATGAAACCACCCCCCACTGGCATTCTATGGAATTTTTTTTTTTTTGCAGCCTCACAAAGCCCTCTGTTGTTCCTCTTTAACAGTCAGCTAACTGTGAATTTACAGAGAAGTGGTGGAGAGCACTCCTGCCCTTTCCCTCTCCTTTAGAATTTAAGAGCCTTCCAGCAGCTGACCTTACCTTTTATGTCAAATATATTTAGCTACTCATTACAAGTTGTAATCCCTTTGTGGTCTTTGCGTTCCAGAAAGGGACTTGAAAAGAGTTTTCAGATGTCAGGCATCAAAGGAAATTGAGGAAAATATCTGCATTCTTTCTTCCTCTGCTCCGAATCTTCTGACTTTCCTAGAGGCTGTCCCCTAGTCCCTGGTACTTTCTCCATTTGATATCTGCCTTCAGGAGGCAAACCCTAAAACGATTAGTAATTCTTTTCTGTTTTCTATGCTATTAATTCTATTATTAACATGTTGATGATAAAGGCACATCCTTTGCTTCTCTCTGAATAGATGATATGTATTTTTTAGGTTAATTTTCTGTACTACTTTTAGCCATCCTAGATAGTGGTAAGGGCTATAAAACAGTACTTTGCAGGATTTTACTATATAATTAATGAAAATCGAGATACCCCAGAAAAAAAGCATTGTAAATCTGTACTTCATTCATACCTGTAAGATGTTTACTTACTACATTCCATGTCAGTAACAAAAGTGTGGTTTTAAGATGAGAATAAATAAAAAATATTAGAGTGTGTAATTACTTGCATGTATTTTAATTTTATATTAATCTTAATCTATTTATTCTAATTAGCCCTCACATTTAAAAAAAAAAAAAAGGAAGCCAGTGAACCTAATGTCTAAAATGCTTATGTTATTTTTTTTCCTATGAAATTCTGAAGAGAGCAACTAATTAACTGGATATAATTCCTATTTTCTTTCTGGGTAGTCGCAATAATTTAAACTGTTAAAGTGGATAGAATACGGTTTCTGGTAATAACTGGATACAATTGTAACGAATACCTTTAGTTATTATCCTTAGAAAAGAAAGTAAGATTCACTCCATAACTTAATTAGAAAGTAGAAAGAATATTATATTTAGAATCAGATAGACCTTGCTTTTAGACTTTGATTTATCACTTACTATGGGTGACCTTCATGTACTTAACTTCTCTAACACTAAATTTTCTCATGTGTAAAGTGGGGAATAATAGAAGTCTCAGAAGAGATCCCCTAGAGAATGAAGGAGGAAGAATAAGTTTAAGAGAAAGAACTGATGAGTTCAGTTTTGATTAAACTGAGTTCAAGTACTATAGAAAAAATTTAGATATATATATTTTAATTAACTGCTTTAAAACTAGAGATACTTCAGTTTAATGAGACTGTATTGTTAATAGCACTTGGTAAGATGATATTTCACCTCCACTGTCTCTAGACTAATAGTAGTATATGTCTCTCGCGACTTTGTGAACACTATTCCCTCCTATCTCTCGTGTCTCTTCTCGTAGTTGTTCATGGAAAGTTCCTCATATAATAACTGCCCAGCCAAGACTGGCCTCCTTACCGCTGCTGTCATGCCCCTCTAGTGACCAATAGTCAACGTTTAACTGCAATGAACCTGCCAAACCTATCATTGCCTCTCTGTGGCCTGCAGGATGAGCTTGACCTTACTCAGCTGAACTGTCAGTGAAGTCCTGGTTTTGCCTGTACGTTCTGCCTCCTGCTGCTCCATTCCCCTCACCATACCGATCAGGCCACAGTTTTCTTCTTCAGACTCTCAGCTCCCCAAGCTCGTCGGATCATTATGTATCCATGTTGTGAATAAAGCCACAATGAAGAATGATTAGCAACTTTATGAGTTATATTTTTGTTTACCATACTATTCCAGAGGACTGATTTTCCCCTAGATTACTGTCCATTGAAATCAAAATATATTTGAATTTTTCCAAGAATATGATAAATTTATTTCATACAAAATTGGAATCAAGTTAGAAGTTTTTATTTAGCAAGTAATTTTGAGACTAGAAGTGTAGAGAAAAGAAGCTTTATAAGTCTATTACTAACTAGATCGCTATATGGTCCAATCTGTGTACAGTGTCACTTTTGAAAGTATGCAAATGTTAGACTGTATTCAGACTCTCAGAAACTGCAAGAGGTAGGAGAGTGACTTTTTAACATATCACACACCTTGAATACCCTTTCTCCATGCTGTTTCTCTCGGTGTCCTCCATACTTTCAGCAACTATGTGCTGCCCTCTGCCACCATCCTGCAGTTCTCAATTTTGCATTCTCCATTCTCTTTTAGAACTCTTCGGACAATTCCTCCCCATAAGATATTTCCTTTTGTCTTTTCAATTCTGTCCCTTTCTTCCCCACTTCTTCACCTGGATTCTTGTATCTCTGTTTGTACCTACTCAAATGGCTGGCAGACCCAGAGCTCTGTTCGCACTTATAAGGAAAATGGCTGCAGTCTCCAGGAACATACAACTTCCTCACTTAACTTTTCTAATGAGAAACCTTTGTAGAGGACTTTCTCTAAGTTCTTCCTCACTCTCTGGACATATTTATAAATAAGCCACTTGGGTTTTTTTTTTTTTTTTTGTTCTAGGTTAATGTGTAAATTAGAAGACTATATAGGTGTAATACAGGCACATGCTCATATACTTAAAGGTGATTATCTTGCTAATTATTTTTTTGACTTTGCATTGCAAGTTTCTTGAGAACAACTTTATTTCCCCTGTAAATTCACATAGACCACAGTACTTGGCTTTTTATATAATTTAACAGAAGCTTAAGAAATGTAGTTGATGGATTTACTGACAAGAGAATTCAGTGTTGCAATTTTAAGAAAAAGCATTTTATATATTTTTTTGTACCCCTACAAAAGAAACCCAAAGTAACCAGTTTAGATTTTGTGTAAGATTCTGTCCAAATACATTTCTATAGACAATGGATTTTCCCACATTATTGTATAAAGCTTTTTTGTTCATTTTAATTGCCTCCTTAGATGGTCATCTGAAAATGATTATGCATTTAATTAATCTAAGTGTTTATTCTCAGGGGTCATGGAAAAATGTATGTCAGAAATGTTACAATAAATTCATTTTATAATGTAAATTAGATAAAAATGTAGTTTTCATTTTTTAATACTGTATGCTGAACTTCAAACTGAAACACATTTCAGAACTGAATTGTATTCAGAGGGGGTCATTTTCTTCTACTGAAGTTTCATGCATTTGTTATGTTTCCAGATTTGAAGCTATTTATTATTAATACTAGACAGAATGGTTTCTCTAGAAACTTGGGGAATCATAAACAACTTTATTTAGAGAGCACTTTGGCCTGGATGTAGTCCATGAACTTATGGATGTGCAGCCATTTAGTATGCTTAAGATCTTGAAGATCCTTCCATGAGAGACTGTTTGGATTGTGTATCTCATGATGTGTTTGCCTGTTGCAAAGTTTGGTTTGAAGTAATTGGGACAAGACTATGAACAAAGCACTAAGAATCATAGAGCTGAAAGGAATCTCAAGGGGTCCTCACTTAGCCCCTGTCTCTAAGGAGGAGAATTTGGAAATCATTCAAGACAGGCAGCCGCCGATCCTGTTTTTTGTGAGACATCCAAGAGTGGAAGTCCCAATTGTGCCAGAGCAACTGTTTCAGAGGAAGGAACCCAACAATCCTGTTTTCCTATCACATTATAAGATTATGAGATGCAAACAACCAGGGGAGATATCCATTCCCTTTCTTGGATGGCTGATGATATGAGGGGACTGTTTATGACATTTCAAAACCTGGAAGATGCTTATAATTAGTTTAGTTTTGTTGATATACATAGTATATATTTTCAAATCAGAGTACTGCTCTCTTACTGAGTCACTTTACACCAGGGATTGCAAAATGCAGCATTCCATGGAACGTAGCCAATTGATCTGAAGTAAACCACAGGGAGCGTGATATCTGAACTTAAATTAGGGAGCACAAGTCCTGAGGGTAAAGAACATTCAGATCGAGCTGGTATTTTTTTTTAAAAGACAGTGCTGACCAAACAATACGCTCCACTAGCTATATTTTGCCTACAGGCTCTTCTTTGCGACTCTAGTCCAATAACCAGTATGCTCACAGGTTTACAAATGACCTTTAATCTATGTTTGCAGTCTTATTTTTCTCAGGAAAATCATACTTTGGATGTGTAGGTTAATACTTTCTAATCTGGATATTCTTGTCCCCTATATTATTTTCTAAAGAATAGCTCATGATTTGATTTGACTAAGCTTAGTCGTGCAACTATTTTATCAGGATATACAACTAGATCAATGTATGACCGAAGTGAAGCTGTGCATGACCTTGAGATGACCTTGCCAGAACAGACTTTCAGAAGGGACAGAATCTAAATGAGGGGAGCTAAACTCAAATGCCTTTAAGCAGGAGCTCCGCATTGCACCCCTCCAGACAGCATGCTTTACCGCAGTGTCCGTGAACAGCGGGGTGCGGTGCAGCTCTGAAGGAGCACGGCATTCACAGGGACTGCACTGTGACTGGCCCTCCGTGACGGTGCAGTGGGGAAGCTCGGCCTTCAAGTGGAGGCAACTGAGTCTAAGACATTAGGGAGAGTTGGGGACCATGAAACCTGGAGAACACATGTACCATGAAAAGACATTCAAATTCAGATAAATTTAAACATTCCATTATGCAAGATTTACTGCCTGCTTCACATCCCTAGTCTAAATTGGTGGACAAGAGCTGTCTTTCACATCACTCTCAAAACTTTGTGTGAGAAAGAACTTTTGGTTGCATATGACATATAACTGAATCCCAACTCATGAAAAGAAAGGACCTCTCGATTCACATGGCTGGGTTGTCTCAAAGAATCAAAGTGACTGATGTAAAAATCAGGGCCTTTACCACTTGAACTAGGTGCCCGACACAGCACTATTGCTTCCCCTATTACCTTGGTTTGGCCCTGTTTCCTTGGCGGAGGGCAGAGCACATGGCCTCTAGCAGCAGAAACAGAGCTTTTTTTCTTCTCAAAACCTGCACAGACACTCTTATCCACCCTTCTTGAGGCACATCATCAGCCTTTGGAACATTAGCTGTAATAGGCAGGGCAGGGGTTGAAGAGATGTGGGGTAATGAGGTGGTATGATTGTCCAGGCCTGTGCCCCATAACCTGCCTGCTGCTCCTGAGCATGTAGAAGGGGATGGAGAGCTCACTACCAGATTAATAGACACGAAGAAAGCATTCTGGGCAGAAAAATATTGCTCTCAAATTTCCTGCTATCTCAGACTCCCCAGTGGAGTGGCTTGCCCACATTTTTTTTCTTAACACTTCTCTTTTGCAGCATAGAGCAGTTTTTTTTCAACCTTTTTTTTTCTATTTTATCTCAGGGTACACTTGAATCTATCGTTGAATTTCCACAGCACACTTAAATTTTGTTTTTTACAGTAGCCTTTTATTTTTAATACATGTTATGCCATGAATTCATAGGGAAAGGTTCCAGCAGCTCAGGGAGGCACCTTTCCATTGAATGTGACAAAGTTTGCTCTGCCTACTATGCTATGAATCCATGGGGAGTGGGTTCCAGCATCTTATGTTCCTGTTCCATTGGTTCTCTTGGTTCTCCTGTGTGCTACACTGTACACCTATTATGCCATGAATTCATGGGGAACAGGTTTCATCACTGTATGTTCCTGTTCCATTGGTTCTCTTGGTTCTCCTGTGTGCTATACTGTACAGCTATTATGCCATGAATTCATAGGGAATAGGTTCCAGCACTTTATGCTCTTGCTCAACTGGTTCTCTTGGTTCTCCTGTATGCTAGGCTGTACACCTATTATGCAATGAATTCATAGGGAATGGGCTCCAGGAACTCAGGCTCCTTTCCGTTGGTTTTCACAAAGTGTGCTTCTTTGGGTGGAGCAGGCCAGCACTTTAGCTGAACCCAGGTACCTTTCTCTTTGGCTTCCTTCTTTTTCTGATCATTTTCCTTCACGTGTTTTAGGAGGCTATCTTGGCTCTTAGAGTGCTTAATATGTTCAGTATGAACAATAACCCTCTTGGCAAGAATCTTGCCCTTAACTTGTTTGTTTACAACAATGCCAACAGCATGCCGGGTAATACTGTAGACTCTTCCAGTTTTGCCATGGTAACATTTGTGTGGCATGTCTTTTTGAATGGTATTCATTTCCTTGATGTTCACCTTTCTTGTAGATTCGCACGTATGTGGCCAAAGGAACAACTCCATGTTTGCTAAAAGGCCTAAAAAACATGTATTGATGCCTCTCCTCTTTCCCTTTGTGTTTGTCATTTTGATGAATTACTGGAAGATGGTGTCTCCGGCTGAGGGACACTTAAATTATGTTGATCAAAAAACTAATAAAAAGAGGAATATACTTACTGTGCTTCAAACTTCTTTCAGAAATAATTTAATTAATGATATTTAAAAATTTTTGCAGCACACCTAAGATCCTCTCATTGCACACCAGTGTGCTGTGGCATACCAGCTGAAAATCACAAGCATGGAGAATGCCCCATGACCAAAACCTTGCTGGAAATTTTGCAAGTTACATGTTCACTTGCCTTTATAAAATAATTTTTATATATACCAAAACTGAGTTGTATTCTTTGTGTTAATTATGGATTACTGTTGTTTTGGGTTCAAATGCCTCTTCGAAATTTAAGCTACTAAATTTGTGTACTCTGAGATACTCTGAGAGTGAAACAGTTAAGAGTTGCTTGCCATATTCCTCTATAAAAGACAAGGGCTATACCAAATCACTGCTTGGGCCAGCCTATCAGGGCTAAAGAACATTATTCCAGAAAGAGGGCTACAGTGGACAGAAATTAACTGAAGTTCTGAGGATTTCAAAATCACTGAATTTCACCTACTTGGACTTTCAGAACTGTATGAAAGGCAAGTTGGGGTAAGGGAATAACTATATATTTAAAATTAGAGGCCTTAATTTTTATTCTCTTCCAGATTAGTCTGTTGACATTACACAAAGATGTTTAGTCAAGTTAAACATAAATATAGCATTTTTCTGTTAGTTTAAAAAATTATTTTCAGGGGGACAGAGCAAGATGGCTGACTGGAAGCAGCTTCTGAAAGAGGCTTCTGTCCAAAAGGAAAAATAACCTCCTGAAACGCCCAATTAAGCTGAAGACTGGGAGCCCAGCTGAGAGAGAAAAGTGATAACTGCAGGTCACCTCTGCTGAGGCAAGCTGCGACTCCAAGAAAGTAAGCTTCAGGTACAAAATTCATCTGAAAGGAAAAGTGCCCATCCCCTCCCCCAAGAAAGCTGTGTTTTTTTCTTTTTCACTTTCCTTACTTTTTTCTCTTCGTTTACTCCTGCAATGCTTTTCTATAGACAACTAGTGAACTGTGGACCTCTTGTCTCACCCCCCCGGAAGAGTGCTGTGGGAAGTGGGGTCTGCTTCCTCAGAGCAACCCTGATTTGACTCTGAACACTCTCTTGTTAGGCAGAAAAACTGAACTAAAAGTTTTCCCCATGATTTTGATCTTACAATATACCCTACCCCTCTTACCTGATGAACCAGAAGCCTAACTCCTACTGAGACTGAGGGAGAAGGTTCTTGAGAAGTGCCCCCCACCCCACCTGCTGGAGCAAGCACCCCACCAGCAAAAGACTCCGGGGGGCCACAGGAAGCCTCCCTCCCTTAGGCCAGGGAATCCGCCGACCACATGGGCCCGTGCCCTGTAACCGAAGCCCACCAGGCTTCTGCAGGTCTGCCCCCGGTGAGGAACTCTCAGGAGACTGCGTGGCCCGTGTCCCGTGCTTGCCGGGCCTCTGCAGGCCCACCCCCAGCCAGGGACTCCGTCAGCAATCGTGCGGCCCTGTGCTCCAGGCCTCCATAGGCTCATCCCCGGCCAGGGAGCCACAGGGCAACCATGCAGGTTCGTGTCTGGTACCCACAGGGCATCCACAGGTCCGTGTCCAGCCAAGGACTCTTCTGGGGACCACGTGGCCCCACATCTGACACCTGCCAGGACTCTGCAGGCCCACCCCTGGCCAGGAGCTCCCCCAGCTACCATGAAGACCCACGTCCCATGCCTGCCAGGCCTCTGCAGGCCAGCCTTATGCCAGGAACTCTGCTGGTGACTACAAGGGCCTTGTGCTCCACAACCACCAGGCTTCTACAGGTCCGCCTTCTACCAGGGACTCTGCCAGCAACCTCGCAGCCCTACGCCCCACACCTGCCAGGCCTCTGCAGGCCTGCCTCCGGCCAGGAACTTCCCACAGTGATGGCAAGGCCCCACGATCTGCATCTGCCAGGCTTTTGCAGGTCCGCCTTCTACCAGGGATGCTGCCGGCGACCGCGCAGCCCTGTGCCCCACCCCCGCCAGGTCTCTATAGGCCCACCCCCAGCCAGGAACTACACTGGTGACCGCACAGCCCCACAACCTGCGCCTGCCAGGCCTCAGCACGCTTGCCTCCAGCCAGGGACTCCAGGAGTGGCGCAACCCACATCTACCCTCTCATATCCTCCCGTACCCTGTGCACCAGCTCTGCCCATCTGGCCAGGGACTCCAGAAGCCATGGGACCGGGGCCCTCCCTCTGGAAACCTTCCTGCCTCTGCGTGGAGCCCTTCTCCTGGCCAGAGACTGCAGGAGCCATGTGTTCTCTTTGCCAAAGTCACCGGGCGCCTGGCACTTCTAGAACCATGTGCACCATCCCCTGCCCTTCTGCTGGATCCAGGGGTGCAACACTCCAGAGCTGCTCCCTTAGTCAGAACTCCCTGGCTGGGGCAGTCCCAGAGGAGCTACACAGGGTCATTCCCTACAAAGTTCCAGCAACAATAGAGTGATCCCGCTAGGGTCTAATCTTGGAGAGACACCTTCCCAACTCTGAGGACGGCCAGAGGCAACAGTGAAAAACAATCATGGGGTGGAATCAATGGAAAAACTCTGGCAATATGAATAATCAGAGTAGATCAACTCCTCCAAAGAACGACAAGGCAGACACACCACAAGATCCCATGCATAAACAAATGACTGAGATGTCAGAAATTGAATTCAGAATCTGGATAGCAAATAAGATCAACAGAATGGAGGAAAAGATGGAATTAGAATTTTAAGCAATAATCCAAAAGATGCCTCAAGAATTCAATGAATTCAAAGAAAAATGACCAAAGATTTTGACCCATTGAGACAAGAAGTTGCAGCCCTCAAAGATCTGAGAAATACAGTAGAATCCCTCAGTAACAGAATGGAGCAAGCAGAAGAAAGGATTTCTGACCTTGAAGACAAAGCTTTCAAACGCTCCCAAACCTCCAAAGAGGAAGAGAAATGGAAGGCAAAAACATATCACTCTCTCAGAGTGCTCTGGGATAATTAGAAGAAAACCAATATTCACCTCATAGGGATCCCCAAAAGTGATGGACTGGCTTCATAAGACAGTCTCATCTTCATGAGATTATGAAAAAGAACTTTCCAGACATGCCAAGAGTTTCTGAAATTCAGATTGAACTGTCCCAGACAGTTGCAGAACCCCAGCACGACTCAACCTGAATAAGACATCCCCCAGACACATCATAATCAATTTCACTAAAGTTAATATGAAGGAGAAAATTCTGAAAGCAGCCAGATGTAAGAAAACCATAACCTACAAAGGGAAAAACATTAGAATAATTGTAGATCTCTCTCCTGAAACTTTTCAAGCTAGAAGAGGGTGGTCATTGAGGTTTTGTTTTTTTTTTTTTATGAGACAGAGCCGCAAGCTGTCACCCTGGGCCGTGGCATCACAGCTCACAGCAACCTCCAATTACTGGGCTCAAGTGAGTCTTCTACCTCTGCCTCCCAAGTAGCTGGGACTTGCCCGCCACAATGCCCGCCCATTTTTTGGTTGCAGCCATCATTGTTGTTTGGTGGGCCCGGGCTGGATTCGAACCCGCCAGCTTAGGTGTATATGGCTGATACCTTAGCCGCTTGAGCCACAGGCGTTGAGCCTGGTCATTGACTTTTAATCTCCTAAAACAAAATAACTTTCTACCCAGGATCCTCTATCCAGCTAAACTGAGTGTCATTTATGATGGAGAAATTAAATATTTTAATGACATCTACATGTTGAAGAAATTTGCCATAACTAAACCAGCTCTCCAGGATATTCTCAGACCTAGCTTCCATAATGACCAGCGTAATCCTCCACCACAAACGTAAACCCACTCAGAAACTTTTGATCAAATTCCAACTTCCACACTCGCAAAAGGATTCAAAATGTCCACCAGATTTTCAGAAGACTTATCAATATTCTCAATTAACGTGAATGGCTTAAATTGTCCTCTAAAGAGGCACAGGTTGGCTGACTGGATACAAAAACTCAGGCCAGATATCTGCTGCATACAAGAATCTCATCTTACCTTAAAAGGTAAATATAGACTCAAGGTGAAGGAATGGTCATCTATACTCCAGACAAATGGAAAGCAGAAAAAAGTAGGTGTTGCAATCCTATTCACAGACACTATAGGCTTTAAACCAACCAAAATAAGGAAGGATAAGGATGTACACTTCATATTTGTTAAAGGTACTACTCAATATGATGAGATTTCAATTATTAATATTTATGCATCCAACCAGAATGTGCCTCAATTTATAAGAGAAACTCTAACAGACATTAGCAACTTGATTACCTCCAGCTCCATAGTAGTCAGTGATT
>CAUYON010009356.1:0-17872 GCA_963573935.1 Arctocebus calabarensis | reverse complement strand
GATCAAAAATGTTTTCATATAGTAAACGAGAAAATATCATGAATGGTATGTCAATCAGGTTGATAAAAATATCTCAGATTGCATGTGAAGCCCCCACACTGTACCCCATGGTTGAACTAATGTACACAGCTATGATTCAATTTAAAAAAAAAAAAAGATACAAAAAAAAAAAAACTCAAAACAGGGCAATTCGAAAGTTTGACCTATAAGACCATCAGCCTCCTTATTCTACTTATTTTGCAAAATACTAAAATTAGTTGATATAACCCTTCTCCTTTCCAAACCAAGCATGAAATTGGATGATTTTTCTCTGATGGAGGAATAGTTCCATAGAAAATAATCCCACAAGCTGACATTTGGAGATCCTACTTAGAGGGCTGACTTACCCACTGATCTTTCTAGAATATACCACTAATCAAAAGCACTGTTTACCCACTCAGTTTCCGATTAATACTTAAGTGCTCCCTGATAAATACTAATGGACAGCCAACTATCACTATACATTTGTTGAAAGCTTCCATATGAAAGATGAAGTTCAAAATAAAACAGACAATAAAATATTACTCAGAAAAATAAAATTCATAGAAGAAAAAATATGTGAAAGAAAACTAAATTAAACTTCCCAGAGATAAGATATTGCGTCTATAAAACAGGAATAGGATGCATGAAAAAAGACTAATCTTAGAATAAGGAAGAATTTCTAAAAATTAAAAATGTGATAAAAGTAAACATTGCTATCAAAAATTTAGAAGGCAAGAGTTAGAAAATCTTCTGGAAATTAGAAAAAAATAAAAATAAATGAGCAATAGAGAAATAAGGTAAGAAAGAGGAAAAAAGAAAGAAGAGGGAAACAATGAGACTAAAAATACGAAAGGAAAAATTAATAATATAAGAATATGTCTCAGAACTGAAAGATCTAAGACCATTAAACTTGAAAAAGCCCATTGAATATCCAAAATAAATAAATAAATAAATACACTAAGAAATCATGAAATCTAAAAACAAGGAAAACTATTTGTATGTTTTCTGAGAGAACAAGGAAAAAAGAAACAGGAATCTAATTACATCAGTCTTCTCCATCATTAATACCAGATGCCAGAGACACTTGAACAAAATTCAAAAGTTCAACCTAGGATTGCATATCTCACCAATCATGTAAAAGCAATAGCAAAATAAGAAATTCTAGGAATGTATGGTTTCAGAAAATTTACTTCTTACCCACTCTTTAATATACTTAATTATTAATTTATTCATTTAAAATATTTAATGAACTATGTGTGTTTTTTGCTAGTACCATGCTGCTTTGATTGCTATAGCTTCATAATATATTTTGAAATCAGCTAGTGTGTGCTTCCAGCTTTATTCTTTTTGCTCAAGATTGCGTTGGATATTGGGATCTGTGGTCATGCCATACAAATCTTAGGATTGATTTTTTTCTATTTTTATAAAAAGAGACATTGACATTTTGACAAACGAAATTGCATTGATTTCATAGCTCACTTTGGGTAGTCCATATATTTTAACTAAATTTTTCTAGTCTATGAACATGAGATACTTTTCCATTTATTTGCATCATTTTCAATTTCTTTCATCAGTGTTCTATAGTTTTCAGAATATAGATCTTTTACTGCCTTAATGAAAGTTACTCCTAAATGTGATTTTTATGCTCAGGTAACTGAGATTGTTTTCTTTATTTCTGTTTTCAATAGTTTGTTATTAGTACATAGAGATCCTACTGATTTGTGTGTGTTGATTTGTACTCTCAAACTTTGCTGAATTCTTTTATGATTTCCAACAAGTTTTTAAGTTGAGTCTTTAGAATTTTCTCTATATAGAAAAATTAACCAGTGGAACAGGCAGTAGTAGAAAAATAATCCTACACATTTATGATGTGTTCATTCTTCACAAAGGTGCCATAAATGTACAATAGTTAAAGGATAATCTTTTCAAAAATTATTATTGGGAAAATTGGGCATTCACACACATAAAAATGACATCAGATCCTCATTTTATATAATATACAAAATCAGCTTGAAATAGATTAAAAATTTAAACATAAGACCTAAAATTATAAAACTACAAGGAGAAAACATAGTGAAAATTTTTCTTTGATGTTAATCTGGGCAAAGATTTCTCAGATATGACCCCAAAAGCAAAGGTAATGAAAGTAAATGAAATTCCATTAAAAAAAAAAAAAACTAGAAAAGCCTCTACACAACAAACAAAATAATTAGCAGAGTGAAGAGACAATTCAAAAAATGGAATAAAATATTTTCAAACTAAATACTGTGTATATGATAAGATGAAAATATCCAAAATATATAAGAAACTCAAATAACTTAATAGCAAGAAAACAAATAACCTGATTTTTAAAACTGGGCAAAGGATCTAAACAGACATTTCTGAAAAGTAGATATGTGAATGGCAAATACGTGAAAAACTGCTCAGTGTCTCTAATCACCAGGGAAATGCAAATTAAAACCACCATGAGATATAATTGCACCACAGTTAAACAGTTATTATCAAAAAGTCAAAAGATAACAAGTAATGTTAAGAATATGGAAACAAGGGAATCCCTTGCACACTGTTGATAATGTAAATTAGTACAGTCACAGTGGAAAACAGTATGGAAGTTCCTCAAAAAACTAAAAATATAATGACCATAGAATTCAGCCATCCACTTTAGAGTGTATACCACATCCAAAGAAATTAAAATCCATGCATAGGAAAGATTTCTGCCTCCATGTACACTGTAGCATTATTCCTAATAGTCAAGATATAAAGCAGCCTTCATGTCTGCCAGCAGATGAATAGATTAAAAAATATAATGAATACAATAAAACATTATCTAGACTCAAAAACAAAGGAATCTCTGCCATTTGAAACCATATGGATAAACACAGAGGACATCATGCTGAGTAAAATAAACCAGACACACAAAGATAAAAACTGCATGATCTCACCTGTGTGTGGAATCTTAAAAAGTCAAACTGTAGAAGCAAAAAGTAGACTGATGGTTACCAAAGGCTAGGGGTGGGATGATAAGAGAAAGGAAAGATGGTGGTCAAAAGACAAAAAATTTTGGTCAGGGAAGAGAAATTAGTTTCAGTGATCTACTGCATGGCATGGTGACCATCATTAATAACGATGTATGAGGTTGCCAGGTAGCCAAGGGAAGTAATTCAAAGGTGACTGTAGTGATATTCAGCAATGAGGTATGTAGAACTTTTTCTAGGATGAGTTCACGAAGTTGTTCTTTTTTTTTGGGGGGGGGAACATAGTGAAGTTTTTTTGAAATTTGAACTTTTATTTACTTTTTTAAAATTTCAAATCAATATGAGGGTATAAACTATTAGGTTACACTGTCTGCATTTGTTAGGTAAAGTTCATGTTGTAGTTGAGTCCTTGACCTAAGGCATTGCTGACCCTTATCTTGTGCACATTAGGTGAGAGTTTACCAAACCTCCTTCATCCTCTCCACTCACCTTTCCTTTTTCTCCCCTCCTCCCCACTTGAATTTAATTGTGGTTTTCTCTCATGTGGGGGTGTAATTGTTTATCTATTAGTTTCATGTTAGTATTGTGAACATTGGATACTTGCTTTTCCATTCTTGTGATACTTACTAAGAAGAATGTTCGTCAAATCTATCTAGGTAAATGCAAAAAATGTAAAGTCTCCATCTTTTTATGGGTGAATACTATTCCATGGTATACAGATACCATAGTTCATTAATCTCTTTATGAGTTGATGGGTCCTTGGATTTATTCCACATCTTGGTGTTTGTGGCTTGGGCTGTGATGAACATTCTAGTGCAAATGTCCTTATGATAAAATGATTTTTTTTCCCTTCTGAGTAGATACCTAGTAATGAGATTGCAAGATCAAATGGACAGTTTACTTTTAGCTCTTTGAGGATTTTCCATAGTTCTTTCTAAAGAGGCTGTGTAGTTCTCAGTCCTATCAGAAGTGCAAAACTGTTCCATTCTCTACACATCCACGCCAGCATCTGCAGCTTTGGGACTTTGTGATGTAGGCTATTCTTACTGGGGTTAGGTGATATCTCAGGATAGTTTTGATTTGCATTTCTTTGATGGTTATGGATGATAAGCATTTTTCATGTGTCTGTTGTCCATTCACCTCCTTCCTCAGAGAAGGTTCTATTCATGTCTCTTGCCTTTATGAATAGAAATGTTTGCTCTTTTCTTATTGATTAGTTTGATTTCTCTATAGATTCTAGTTATCAGCCCTTTGTCAGATTTGTAACAAGCAAATATCTTCTCCCATGCTGAAGGTTGTCTGTATGTTTTACTTTGTGTACCCTTACCTATGCAGAACCTTGTTAGTTTGATCATGTCCCATTCATTTATTTTTGGTGTTGTTGCAATTACCAAGGGGATCTTTTTCATAAAATCGTTCCCAGTCAATGTTGTTAAGAGTTTTTCTCACACTTTCTTCTAGAATTTTTGTCATTTCATGTCTTAAATTTAAATCTTTTATCTAGCTGGAGTCAATCTTTGTAAGCAGTGAAAGGTGTGGGTCCAGCATGATATTGGCACAATAAACAGAAATATAGATCTATGGAATAGAATAGAGAATCTGGAGATGAACCCAGCCACAGTTGCCATCTGATCTTTGTTAAACCAAACAAAAGCAAGAATAGTAATACATGGTGCTAGGAGGGGTTAGCCAAATTTAGGTGACTGACTTCAACAACTTAACTGGCCAACTTTGTATAACTATGGTGGCCATTCCAGAATAAAGAGTTCCAAAATTTCTTTGAAGGGTGGACTAGGCACTGGCGTCAGTGCATTGCTTCCCAAGGGGAGGACTTTGAAAGTGACTGTCATGATATTCAGCGATCAAGTATGTAGCACTTTTTCTAATATGATTTCCTGCACTTAATTGTCCTCTCTCACATTTTATTTCTAAATATTGCTGAAAGAGTATATTTCAAATGTTCTCACCATAAAAAAATAATTTTAAGTGGGTAATATGGTGAATATGCTGATTACCTGAGTTACTATTCCACAATGTGCACATGTATCAAAGCATCACATACTATCCATAAATATATACAATTATTTTTGTCAATTAAAAAGAAAAGAAAATATTTAGTAAACATCAGCTATGTGTTAAGTATGTTTGGGGATGTAACAAGGGAAAACATGTTTCTTATTTCATAATGCTTCAGAGGTGCTGGCGGGGATGCGTCAACAAATGAGGAAGTAAACAAGAAAGAAGACATAGCGCCCAAAGCCACAAGGCTGACACATAGAAACACTGGAGGGAGGTGTCAGGAGTCTAGTTGCAAGCAAACCCAGAAATTTCTAGTCCAGATCAGAGCAGGAGACTGGAGGATAGTAAGAGACATATCATTAGAAACAGACTTGGACTAAGTGCATCTGAAATGTTCAGGCATCTGAAAGAACTCTTGCTAGTAATTTGACAGGTCTCAGAGAATTTGGGAGAGAAAATGACCCATTTAAACTTTAAAGGAAAACTAAGCAAATCAAAAAGGCAACTATTAGAACTTTCAGACAAAATATTAAATGAAAAGTAGCTGTGTACATTCTTGACTCCATACTAATTTACATCCTAATTAACTATTGGTTAATTTCAATGTGTGAAACAAGAAGGTCATTGGTGACTTTCATGGGGAAAGTGTAGGGGACCAAGTGGAGAGAGAGGTTCTCACTGGAGTGGGTTTGGGACCAAATAAGAGAGGTATTGGAGATAGCACATAATATTACGAGCAATGCCTTCAAGAATTTGGAAACATTTCCAAACATTTTTCTTCATTAAGAGATTAGCTATTATGCAAGTTAGAATTTATGCCTAAAAAAAATGTTGAATATATAAATTTATATGGAAAGCATATATAAATTTATGCTTATATGTTCTTTAAAAATGGATCCAGTTAAGAAAGTCTCATTATATACCCTTCCTCAATCACTAAATTTTGAGTATCTCAATTTTAAGAGTTAAGGTGGAGGATGTCTAAAAAGGAAAGCAAGATCTTACTCTATGCTTATTTATTAATAGAAATTATTATTTACAAAATCACCTTTTCTTATCCAGGTGAAAATATTCTGGCCAATTTTCTTCACTCTACTGAATCTAAATACTAAATAATATCTATGACAGAAAATGAGGTGCTCCACTTGTAATTTTTCTGCTAAGCAAATCAAAATGGTATTATAGACGACAGGTTGTATTCTCACTTCAAATTACTGCTGAGAGCACATAATAATGCACAATCATGGGGAATCCTTCATTATTCAGATTGATCATTGCCTCAGCATTTTTGAAAGCTGTTTTTCTTTAAATATTCATGCAAGTTAGTCCTTGTGACAGTACTAGTCTCTATTCCAGAGGCTTCTAATAGAAACTTACCAATCAGCTGCCAATCTTGTTACTCCCTGAATTAATGAGAATGGAATCACACAAGTTGATATACCAAGAGCTCTTATCACATGTTATCAGTGGCATGAGGAACAGCATTCTGCTGAGATAAACACGAGAGCTAGCACAAGATATACCCACAATTCTCCATGTTCTCAGAATCTCTTCTCCTCTACTGGCCCCAAGAAAATACCCTGATCTGAAGTCCTAGTGTTTCTCCTTCTTGTACCTCTTGGGACAATGTTTTGCTCAGCTTTGTATTTCTAGAGCCTTATGCTAGGCAAGAGAATTGACAATGATGAAAATCATTTATGTTAATTTACTAAATCCTAACAACAACTTAATAGTTATTGCTATTTCAATTTGAAAACCAAAAGACAAAAAGTCCAAGAAGTTAAACCGTATTGCTCACTAGCTATTGACAGAGCAGATTTTTAAATCCAGGGTTCTAAATACAGTTGTGTCTACAATGGTGCCCCACAGAACATGGTTTTCCTCCTACTTGGTTAGTGTCAGCCTCAAAAATGCATACTCCTTCAGCCTCCAGGACCCATTGAGATTTGTAGGGATGTGAAGCAATGAATAAATTTGCCAAAATCCCATCAAGGAAATTTAGCCTAGAAAATTAACAGCAAAAAAGAACTATTGATTCTAATCAATAACAGCAAAAAAAGAAGTATTGATTCTTTTGACAACATACTTTTCAGCAGATGCCTTGTTCTTATATGAGCTCAGTTTATCTTTTAAAATAAAGGTTAATTGTGTTACTAAATTTTTTAATTGAAAAAAACCACTACAGTTTATTTGGAATCCTTTAGATATAGTCTTAGGGGGAAAAAGTAAGTGTCTTTTTCAAAATCCATAAGCAGCCAAATTATGGCTAGCTATCTCTAAAGTAAGTTTTTAATCTGTTTCCATCTTTATTAATTAATAGACACCAGGATCGTGACTGAAACCTATGTATTCATCCTGTTCCAGAACTGCAAAGATCTTAGTGAGTAATCATCATCTCTCAGCTCTGTTTTCCCTGTTCTGGTCCACTTCCACACACCCTCACAGATCTTACTCAACCAGCATCATCACTGAGCTGCTTCATTATCAAGTTGGAGAGAATTCTTCCAGTTCTTGTGGTCTAAATTGTTAGAAATACAGACAGTTCCCAAAACATGTATATACATTTTAAGAAAGGAAAAAAATCTACTGTATTAAAATTGTAATACTTAATATATACCAATAACAAAAGATGAGCACAAGGCATTTTGTATAAGTCATGCTTAAGCACCTCTTATAATTACAGAAGCCAAACTGCCTGAAAGATGACAATTTTCATACAGTAGTTTTTTCCTCTATTTAAATTTTTATACATGTTTTGGGCACTCTCTATATAAGTGCATGCCATGAGGGTCTGTGACTGTGTAACCTTTAAGGGAAAACATACACCTGTAAGCATGTTAGCTGAAGCTCCTACATACAGGCTGTATGAATATTTTATGTTTCCTCCTGGCCACTGTTTCTGTAACCTGTTTTTAAAGTGATGAAAAAAAGAGAAAGAATGCTAGAAAGGCCAGTTTCCATGGGAACAAAGGTAACAATGGAAAAAGGTCTGTTAGGTCGGAGTATTGTCACCTGGTAAACTGAAGGCACAACCCCAGCATTAGGAGCACCACATTTCTCCAACTTAATTCCATTTTCAAAAGTCATCTGTAAAAAGCTTCCATAGGTAGTATATGCATTTTTTTAAGTACATAAATATGGACTATCTGGGCTCTGAAAATAAAACTATTTTAAATCAGTAAATTAATTATAATTTTCATTTACATTGCCACTATTTGAATATGGAAAAAAAGGCCAACATAAAACATAAATATTCTAGGAGAAAATTAAGATGATACTAGGTAGTTACTTTTTAAAAACTTAACTCTGTAGTATCTCTAACTATAAAACATGCTAGCTATTTACAAGAGAACCTGAAGAATCAAAATAATAAAGCAACAAGTAATATGAAAATTTTTTAAATTTACAAGATGAATTCAATTCAGAAAAAAATTGGTAACTTACAAATAACTTCTCATAACCACATAAGAGAGCAAGATTAATCTACACTATATCTTAAGATCCCAGTGGAAAAATATCTATAAGTCTCCTATAAACTCCAAAACTTCTACTTATAGATTTTGAAGAGGACTTTAAGTATTAAAATATTCACAAAAGATACATTCTAAAAATCGCAGTGTTATCGTAGAACACTTTCTCCTCATGTCTGACTTGTCATAAAATCCTATGTCCTCTTCAAAGTATGATGTTGGCATTTTAATAGGGATTGCATCAAATCTGTAGATTGCTTTGGGTAGAGTGGATATTTTAGCAATGTTGATTCTTCCCAAGCAAAAGCATGGTATGTTCTTCCATTTATTAATATCTTCTGCTACTTTTTTCCCTAGGGTTTCATAATTCTCTTTGTAGAGATCCTTCAACTCTTTTTCAAAGTCTATTCCTAGGTATTTCTTTTTATTTGAAGCTGCTGTGAAGGGAATTATGTCTTTAATAAGTTTCTCATCTTGGCTGCTATTGGCATATACAAAGGCTGTTGATTTGTGGACAAAGATTTTATACCCTGAGACATTACTCTATATCATGATCACTTCCAGGACTCCTATGGTAGACTATCTGGGGTTCCCTAAGTATGAGATCATACCATTGGCTAGGTCAAAGAGCTAGAGTTTGACTTCCTCTGCTCCCAGGTGGATGCCTTTTATATCTTTCTCTTATCTGATTGCACTGGCTAGAACTTCCAAAACTATGTTGAGTAGTACTGGTGATAGAGGAAAACTTTGGTTCCAGTTCTAAGTGGAAAAGCTTTCAGTTTTACTGTATTAAGTATGATATTAGCTGTAGGTTTGTTGTAGATGACTTCAATCAGATTAAATTTTTAGTAATAAAACCAAAGCTGGAGGCATCAGTCTACCAGACTGTAGGCTGTATTACAAGCCCACAATGATCAAAGTAGCATGATATTGGGACAAAAATAGAGACATAGAGATATGGAAGCAAATAGAAAACCAAGATATACAACCAGTCTCTTGATAGCCATCTTATCTTTGATAAACAATACAAGAACATACTCTGGGGAAAAGAATTCCTATTCAATAAATGGTGCTGGAAGAACTGGATAAGTACATGTAAAAGAATGAAACTGCACCCACACCTTTCACTACTTACAAACATTGACTCAAGATGGATAAAAGATTTAAATCTAAGATATGAAATGATAAAAATCCCAGAAGAAAATGTGGGAAAAACTCACGATGATGCCAGTCTCAAGTAATATTTTAGGAAGAAGACTTCAGTGGCAATTGCAACAACAACAAAAATAACAAATGGGACTTAATTTAACTGAAAAAACTCTTACAGTTAAGGACACAACAAGTAAAGCAAAAGACAACCTTCAGAATGGGAAAAGTTGTCTTCAGAGTATCAATATGACAAAGGGTTGATAACTAGAATCTACAGAGAACTCAAATTAATTAACAAAAAAAGCAAACAATCCCATCTATCACTAGATAAGAGATATGAACTGAACTTTCTCTGATGAAGACAAAGAGCTAACAAACATATGAAGAAATGCTCATTGTCCCTAATCATCAGAGAAATGCAAATCACAACCATCCTGAAATATCACCTAACCCCAGTGAGAAGAGCCCCCATCACAGAACCTTCAAGTTACAGATGATGGAATAGATGTGGACAAAGGGGAACATTTTTACACTGTTGGTGGGACTGCAAACTAATACAGACTCTTTGGAAAGAAGTAAGGAGAATCCTCAAAGAACTCAAATTAAACCTCCTATTTGATCCTGTTATTCCATACTAGGCATCCACTCAGAAGAAAAAAAATCATTTTATCATAAGGAAGATTACACTAAATTGTTTATTGCACCTCAATTTACAATCAGCAACATGTGGAAACAACCTATTTCCCATCAACCTACGAATGGGTTAACAAACTATGGTATATGTATACCACAGAATATTGTTCAGCCATAAAATAGATGGAGACTTTGCATCTGGATGGACTTAAAACAAATTCTTTAAAATACATTCATTAGCCTGAATGGAGTTGAAACACATTCTTCTTAATAAAGCATCTAACGTACTCAACACTAATAAGAAGCAGCAGATGATCTAACACAAATCCACGTGAGAGAAAAGCTCCATTCAATTCAAGTTGGGGGGAAAGGATAAAAGAGAAAGGGGAGAAGGGAAGAGAGAGAGGATTGGGGTGCTCCACTTAATAGGCACAAAGTAAGGATATACGGCACACCTTTTGGGTGTGGAGCACAACTACAATAAAAACTCTATCTAACAAATGCAAATAATGGCTCGGCACCTGTGGCTCAACGGGCTAAGGCGCCAGCCACGTACACCTGAGCTGGCGGGTTCGAATCCAGCCCCCGGGCCCGCCAAACAACAATGACGGCTGCAACCAAAAAATGGCCGGGCGTTGTGGCAGGCGCCTGTGGTCCCAGCGACTTGGGAGGCAGAGGCAAGAGACTCTCTTGAGCCCAGGAATTGGAGGTTGCTGTGAGCTGTGATGCCATAGCACTCTATCCAGGGTGACAGCTTGAGGCTCTGTCTCAAAAAAAAAACAAAACAAAACAATGACAACTACAACCAAGAAATAGTCAAGTGTTGTGGAGGATGTCTGTAGTCCCAGCTACTTGGGAGGCTGAGGCAAGAGAATCATTTAAGCCCAGGAGTTGGAGGTTGCTGTGAGCTGTGATGGCACGGCACTCTACTGAGAGCAACAGCTTGAGGCTCTGTCTTCAAAAAAAAAAAGTCCTTAATACAGTGCTAGGTTCAATACATGGTAGCTATTATTATTATTAGCTATTATCTATTGACATTATTACTGCTAATAATAAATTGATTACCTAGCAAAAAAGGAAAAGTTCTGATATTTGGTGGGAAAGTTTACATTGTTAGCCAATCAATTCTAGGACTCTGAAAAACCAGTATTTTCAGTTGTCTTGCACTGGTTTTAGGAAGAAATTTTATCTGTCTTTTTTCACTTCAGGCACTTGTTCAGAGTTCTGGACTAATTTTATTGTTTTTGTTTCTATGAGACAGAGTCTCACTTTATCACCCTCAGTGGAGTGTGTGGCATCACAGCTTACAGCAACCTCCAACTTAGAATTAGGTGATTCTCTCGCCTCAACCTTCTGAGTAGCTGGGACTATAGGCACCCGCCACAACGCCCGGCTATTTTTTTTGTTTCAGTTTGGCCCGGGCTGGGTTTGAACCCGCCACCCTCGGTATATAGGGCCGGTGCCTTACCCACTGAGCCACAGGCACCACCCTGGAGTAATTTTAGATTCCCAGTTCTTGGCGTGGAATGTATTGGAGGCAGGTCTTTTAAAAAAGTCTTCTTTATTTTGTGAGATTGGCAGAGCCTTATTGTCATGTGGACATGTCCCCCAAAATCCTTTCTTCCTTTCTTTGTGGACCAACACAGCGCAGAGTGCACAGATAACTATGACCCCCTTCCAGTTAACGAGCCTGATGAGAGCCAGCCCCATTTCCAGGGTGTGACCGGCCTGCGGAACTTGGGCAACACGTGCTACATGAATGCCATTATACAGTGTCTCTGCAGCATCTCACCGCTGGTGGAATACTTCCTGTCCGGAAAGTACATTACTGCTCTTCAAAAGTAAGGTCATTTTCAGCCCCTGCAGCCCAACCCCCACCCCCAGGTCCCCTCCAGTGAGTTAGGGAAGAAGCCTCTGGAGTCCCTATTAAGGACTAAACAAGTTGGTAGAGGCTGTAGCTCCCCAGATAACAAGCTAGGGGGAGTAGAGTGGGAAGGGCAACCAGGAAATGAACGAAGCTCCCTTGGTGGACACCTCCCCATGCTCCAGTGATCAGGTGCCTTCTTTTCATCAAATCAGCCAGAAACATGCCCCTTCCTTCCTCCCAGGGACTGCAGTGAGGTTGCCACTGCCTTCGCCTACCTGATGACTGACATGTGGCTTGGAGACTCAGACTGTGTCTCCCCAGAAATATTTCGGTCAGCTCTGGGCAACCTCTACCCAGCATTTATGAAAAAGACGCAACAAGACGCTCAGGAATTCTTGATTTATGTCCTAAACGAACTTCATGAGGCTCTGAAAAAGGTGAGTCGAATTAACAGGTAGTTCCACAGCTTTATCAACCACTTCCATTTCTCATTCTTTCTTTTCAGTCAATATAGCCTACTCTCTGCCAAGTTCTGTGCTAGGTGCTGGGGGTACGAGAGCATTCAATTACTATTTGAATATATAACTGTATTTACCAACTGCGCTGATCATCAAAGTCACCTGGGAAGATTTTACAATACAGATTCCAAGGCACTTACTCTCGTGTTAGTGAATTATTACAGAAGGTCTGGGGGCTTTTCCTGAGAAATCGCACTTGGTACTTCAGTAGTCAGTCCAGTGTGGGGACCACTAATCTAGTTCCCTTTATGAATAAAATCTGCATGGACTACTTTTTTTTTTTTGCCATTTTGGCCAGGGCTGGGCTTGAACCCGCCACCCCCGGTATATGGGGCCGGTGCCCTACTCCTTGAGCCACAGGCACCGCCCCTCATGGACTACTTTTTTAAAGTGGAAAAAGTAATAGTTTTAAATAAAACTTTTTTTTTTTTTTTTTTTTTTTAGAGACAGTCTCACTTTATCGCCCTCGATAGAGTGCGGTAGCGTCACTGAGGAGCATGCAACCTCCAACTCCTGGGCTTAGGCGATCCTCTTGCCTCAGCCTCCCAAGTAGCTGGGATTACAGGTGCCCGCACAACGCCCAGCTATTTTTTGTTGCAGTTTGGCTGGGGCCAGGTTTGAACCTGCCACCCTCAGTATATGGAGCCGGGGCCCTACCGACTGAGCCACAGGTGCCGCCCTAAAACTATTTTTATTAATATTTTTAATAAAAACTATTCTCCATAAGAGATAACATATAGGGCGGCGCCTGTGGCTCAGTGAGTAGGGCGTCGGCCCCATATACCGAGGGTGGTGTGTTCAAACTCAGCCCTGGCGGAACTGCAACAACAACAAAAATAGCCAGGCGTTATGGCAGGCGCCTGTGGTCCCAGCTACTCAGGAGGCTGAGGCAAGAGACTCGCCTAAGCCCAAGAGCTGGAGGTTGCTGTGAGCTATAACACCACAGCACTCTACTGAGGGCAACAAAGTGAGGCTCTGTTTCTTAAAAAAAAAAAAAAGATAACCTGTGGTTCAAGGAGTAGGGTGCCGGCCCCGTATACCAGGGGTGGTGGGTTCAAGCCCAGCCCTCGCCAAAACAAACAAAAAAAGATAACATATACAAATTTACAACTTAAATTTTCTTTCTGAAACAGAGTCTCACTCTGTCACTCTGGGGTGAGTGCCACAGAGTCATTATAGCTCACAGCAACCTCAAACTCCTGGGCTCAAGAGATCTTGCCTCAGTTTTTCTATTTTTTTAGTAGAGACGGGGGTCTCGCTCTTGCTCTGGCTGGTCCTGGGCTCACGTAATCTGCCTGCCTCAGCCTCCCAGAGTGCTAGAATTACAGGCATGAGCCACCGCGCCCCACCAACTGAAATTTTCTTAGCACCTACAAATCCATGAATATATTGAGCTTGATATTAGATTCAGGGCAGACCTATACACTGCAAAGTTTCGGCTTCATATCAGACATGCTTAACCTGAGTTCTTCAAAAGATTAGGCCATACATTTGATTAAATAAGAAATTACCAGTTATTCTAGAGGTTTACTTACAAAACTCACTGCTGTTAGCCTTGGTCTGAGACCCCTCTCCCTGAAAATATGTCCTAGACTTTATGCAAGTATCCTTGTGCTAATGTTACCTCATTGCATACCTAATATCCTGGAAATGGTTAGGGTCACAAGCTGGAGCCATCAATCATTTGCAGTTTTCATTTCATTTTCATTGTTCGTAATAACAAAATGTTCGCTGCAGTACTTTTTTAGCCAGGGGACAGGAGGGTGGTCAGTAAAAATCACTGATGTCCTCAGCTGTGGCCAATCTGAAATAAATAGCATTCTGGTTCCCCAGAACAAATTAGGAATTGAGGGCATTAGCTTATCGGCAGGGTGGAAGATCTTGGCAACAAAAAGTGTGATGAAGCACGCAAAGTGAATCTTCAAAATGCATATTCTGGGCGGCACCTAGGCTCAGCAAGTAGAGCGCCGGCCCCATATACCAAGAGTGGCGGGTTCAAACCCAGCCCTGGCCAAATTGCAACAACAACAACAAAAATGTATATTCTCCTGAGACTCTAAAATCACTGAAAATTCAGCGTGTGCTCCGGGAATGCTGTTCCTAAGTGTGAGCTAGATTCAAACCAGGTTACAAGGCTAATTAAACCAGGCTGCCATAGGAATTTAAGATTCGGGCAGCACCTGTGGCTCAGTGGGTAGGGCACTGGTCCCATATACCGAGAGTGGCAGGTTCAAACCCGGCCCTGGCCAAACTGCAACAAAAAAATAGCCGGTCATTGTGGCGGGAGCCTATAGTCCCAGCTACTCGGGAGGCTGAGGCAAGAGAATTGCCTAAGCCCAGGAGCTGGAGGTTGCTGTGAGCTGTGATGCCATAGCACTTTACCGAGGGCGATAAAATGAGACTGTCTCTACAGAAAAAAAGAAAAAAAGGAATTTAAGATTCACTGTCTCTCTCTTTTTATTTGTTTGTTTATTAAGATTTGTTTGGGAGGTGCCTGTGGCTCAGTGGGTAGTACGCCAGCCCCATATACCAAGGGTGGTGAGTTCAAACCCGGCCCTGGCCAAACTGCAACAACAAAAAAATAGCCGGGTGTTGTGGCAGGTGCCTGTGGTCCCAGTTGCTTGGGAGGCTGAGGAAAGAGAATTGCCTAAGCCCAGAAGCTGAAGGTTCCTGTGAGCTGTGATGCCCACAGCACTCTCTCAATGGCAATAAAGTGAGACTCTGTCTCTAAAAAAAAAAACCCAACAAGATTTGCTCCTTTTTTTTTTTTTTTTTGAGACAAAGTCTCACTATGTCTCCCTTGGTAGAGTGCTGTGGCATCATAGCTCACAGCAACCACAAACTCTTGAGCTGAAGTGATTCTCTTGCTTCAGCCTCCCAAGTAGCTGGGACTACAGGTGCCTGCCACAAAGCCCAGGTAGTTTTTGGTTGTAGTTGTCATTGTTTGGCAGGCTGGGGCTGGATGAACCCGCCAGCTCTGGTGTATGTGGCTGGTGCCCTAGCTGCTGAGTTGCAGGTGCCGAGCCAAGATTTGCTCTTTTAAAGAAGTGTTTTCTATAAACTGAAGAAGAAAAGGGTAGGGAATCTAACCTGAAGGGACTGAGGGAGGAAAGATGGGACTCCTTTATCTTACCTCTGTTCCTGGTTGCATGACCTAAAGCTGGCTCAACAGCTTACTTACCCTCTTCCTGGGAAAAGCTCCAGGACCCTGTATCACGAATCAGAGGCCTGCGAGGTTACAGGGCTGTGAACATCATTCCTTAGCTTCACTGAGAAAAGGGGAAGGTCTGAATTATGAGAAATCACAAGTGATGTACACTCCTACGTGGGTATTAGTCTATGTATCATCTGAACCCAAAACAAAGTGGTTTCTGGTAGCAATGTACCATTCTGATGTGACAAAATCCAGCCATTCTATTAAAATACATATTTTCTAGAGGGACTTTACTAACAAATGCAAGCAGTAGAGCCTGGTTCTTTGTACCCTCAACGATTCCCCAACGGTCAAGAAAAATGGGTGTTTTCTAACCAATCGTTGACTTGGGGGGGATTTATTCCTTGACTCAGTACCACCGAAGAAGATCATATGAAAGAAGATCTATTCAGAGATGCTGCAGGAAGGTGATTGCCAATGAGACGTCCATCATCACCCGGCTGTTTGAAGGGCAGCTCAATTACAGCATCGTGTGTTTGAAGTGTGAGCACTGCACCTACAGAAATGAGGTCTTCACCGTCCTCTCGCTCCCCATCCCCTGCGAGCGCGAGTGCTCCCTTCAGGTAGGGCTCCCTACGCCCAGAGGTTTCATTTCGTTTCTTTCTTTTTTTTTTATTTTACAGTGAAAAGTTATATATTTAGAATTGGCCAGCTGGACTTGGTTTAGATGATCCCAATTTTGTTGGCAACATCCAAAGCATCATAATCAGGAGCCAGTGGAACATGTGCTTCTTCTCGCCATCAGGCCTGATCAGGGTGTGGCCCGTGGCCACATCAGCATCACAGAGCTTCTTCACAGCCTGTTTGATCTGGTGCTTGTTGGCTTTGACATTCACAATGAACACAAGTGTGGTGTTGTCTTCTGTCTTCTTTATGGCAGACTCAGTGGTGGGGGAACTTGATGATGGCATAGTGGTCAAGCTTGTTTCTCCTGGGGCGCTCTTCCGAGGATATCTGGGCTACTTCGGGAGAGTCTTTGACCGCCGAAGGTGGGTGATGTACAGATCTTTTTTTTGTGGCTATGGACGCCCTTTAGCACTGCCTTCTTGGCCTCAATGCCTTTGCTTTGGCTTCAGCTTTGGGAGGGTAAGAAGCTTCCTTCTTCACTTTCGGCACCATCTTGTGAAAAGAGCCAATGCCTGGATATTTCATCTGCTCTGCTCTTGACCCCAGATGTTCTCAGGGTTGTTGCCTATATTTTTTTAGTATGAAAACTAAGCTGCCTTATAACTTTTAGAAAAGAAAAGAAAAGAAGCCCATAATGACATCTTTTTTTTTTTCCTTTAGACAGAGTCTCATTCTGCCACCCTGGGTAGAGTGCCATGGCATCCTAGCTCATAGCAACCTCAAACTCTTGGGCTTGAGCAATCCTCTAGCCTCAGTCTCCCAAGTAGCTGGGACTACCGGCGTCTGCCACAATGCCTAGCTAGTTTTTCTATTTTTCATAGAGATGGGGTTTCACTCTTGCCCAGGCTATTCTTCAACTCCTGAGGTCAAGCAATCCACCTGCCTCAGCCTTGCTAGGATTCTGGGTATAAGCCCCCACCCCCGGCAGTCATAATTTTTTTAAAAAGTGACAGATGGACTGACCAAAAGTTACTGGGAATTCAGTTGTATTTCTTTTTTTTTTTTTTGAGACAGAGCCTCAAGCTGTCACCCTGGATAGAGTGCTGTGGCATCACAGCTCACAGCAGCCTCCAATTCCTGGGCTCAAGCGAGTCTCTTGCCTCCGCCTCCCAAGTAACTGGGACTACAGGCGCCCGCCACAACGCCCGGCCATTTTTTTGTTGCAGCCATCATTGTTGTTTGGTGGGCCCGGGCTGGATTTGAACTTGCCAGTTCAGGTGTATGTGGCTAGCGCCTTAGCTGCTTCAGCCATAGGTGCCAAGCCAGGATCAATCTTGAATTAAGTTTGTGCTGCATTTATTTTTATTTAAGTTAATTAATTTATTTATTTATTTGAGACAGAGCCTCAAGCTGTCACCCTAGTAGAGTGCTGTGGCATC
>CAUYON010009355.1:0-18847 GCA_963573935.1 Arctocebus calabarensis | reverse complement strand
GGATCAAGGTGATATTTGCTTCATAGAATGTGTTGGGTAGTATTCCTTCTTTTTCTATATTTTGGAAGAGGTTGAGTAATATAGGTACTAGTTCTTCTTTAAAGGTTTGGTAGAATTCTTATGTGAAGCCATCTGGTCCAGGGCCTTTCTTTTTAGGGAGATTTTGTATAGTTAATGCTATTTCAGAACTTGATATAGGCCTGTTCAATATTTCCACTGCGTTCTGGCTAAGTCTTGGTAGGTGGCGTGCTTCCAAGTATTGGTTAATTTCCTTCAGATTTTCATATTTCTGAGAGTAAAGTTTCTTATAATATTTATTAATGATTTTTTGAATTTCTGAGGGGTCTGTGGTTATTTTGTCTTTACCATTTCTGATTGATGAAATTAGAGGTTTTACTCTTTTTTTCCTGGCTAGGTTAGCCAAAGGTTTATCAATTTTATTGACCTTTTCAAAGAACCAACTTTTTAATTTATTGATGAGTTGTATAATTCTTTTGTTTTCAATTTCATTTAATTCTGCCCTGATTTTGGTTATTTCTTTTCTTCTGCTGGGTTTGGGGTTGGAATGTTCTTCCTTTTCCAGTGACTTGAGGTGTCCTATTAAGTTGTTAACTTTCTCTGTTTTGATTCTCTTGAGGAAGGTTTGCAGGGCTATAAATTTCCCTCTTAGGACTGCCTTTGCAGTATCCCAGAGGTTCTCATAATTCATGTCTTCATTGTCATTTTGTTCCAAAAATTTTGTGATTTCCTTCTTAATCTTATCTATGGCCCATCTATCATTAAACATAAGGTTATTTAGCTTCCATGTTTTTGTTTGAGTATGAAGATTCCTGTTATTATTGAGTTCAACTTTTATTTCATTGTGGTCCCGAGAAGGTGCAAGGAATAATTTCTATTCTTTTAAATTTGGTGAGGTTAGACTTGTGACCTAAGATGTGATCAATTTTGTAGTATGTTCCATGGGCTGATGAGAAGAATGTGTATTCAATTTTATTAGGATGAAATGTTCTGTAGATGTCTGTTAAATCCAGATATTGAATGGTTAAGTTTAAATCTAAAATTTCTTTACTTAGCTTCTTATTGGAGAACCTATCCAACACTGCTAAAGGGGTGTTAAAATCTCTGACTACTATTGAGATTTTAGCAACTGATCTAATAGAGATCAATTGCTCATGTCTATTAGAGTTTTTCTTATAAATTGAGGTGCATTCTGGTTGGGTGCATAAATATTAATAATTGAAATCTTATAATATTGAGTATTACCTTTAACCAATATGAAATGTCTGTCTTTATCCATCCTTACTTTGGTTGGTTTAAATCCTATTGTATCTGCAAATAAGATTGCAACACCTGCTTTTTTTCTGTTTTCCATTTGCCTGGAATATACATGACCATCCCTTCACCTTGAGTCTATATTTATCTTTTAAGGTAAGATGAGATTCTTGTATGCAACAGATATCTTGCCTGAGTTTTTGTATCCAGTCAGTGAACCTTTGCCTCTTTTGTGGACTATTTAAACCATTCACATTAATTGACAATATTGATAAATCTTTAGAAAGTCCAGTGGACATTTTTAATACTTTCATCACTGTGAAAGTTGGAATTTGATAAACAATTTCTGGGTGAGTTGACTTTTGTGGGGAAGGATTACACTGGTCATTATGGGGGATAGGTCTGAGAATATCCTGGAGAGCTGGTTTAGTTATAGCAAATTTCTTGAACATGTGGATATAAATAAAGTATTTAATTTCTCCCTCATAAATGAAACTCAGTTTAACTGGATACAGGATCCTGGGTTGAAAGTTATTTTGTTTTAGGAGATTAAAAGTCAATGACCCTTCTCTTCTAGTTGAAAGGTTTGATCAGAGAGATGTGCAGCCATTCTAAAATTCTTCCCCTTGTAGGTTATGGATTTCTTGCATCTGGCTGCTTTCAGAATTAATTATAATGTGACTTGGGGATGTCTTATTCAGGTTTAGCCATGCTGGGGTTCTGAGACTGTCTGCTATCTAAATTTCAGAATCTCTTGGTATGTCTGGGATGTTGTCTTTCATAATCTCATACAGAAGTGGTGCCTTATGACACCACTTCATCATTTTCAGGTATCCCTATAAGGCGAGTATTGGTTTTCTTCGAGTTATCCCAGAGCTGTCTGAGAGAATGATTCATTTTTGCCTTCCATTTCTCTTCCTCTTTGTAGGTTTGGGAGCATTTGAAAGCTTTGTCTTCGATGTCAGAAATCCTTTCTTCTGCTTGCTCCATTTTGTTGCTGAGGGATTCTACTCTGTTTCTCAGATATTTGAGGGCTGCAACTTCTTTTCTCAATGTGTCAAAATCTTTGGTCATTTGGTCTTTGAATTCCTTGACTTCTTGAGACAAATTTTGAAATGGTCCCTGAATTTCTAAATCCAACTTTTCTTCTATTTTATTAATCTTGTTTGCAATCCAAATTCTGAATTCGATTTCTGACATCTCAGCCATCTGTTTGTGCATAGGATCATCATTTGTGTCTGCCAAATTGTTCCTTGAGGGGGTTGATCAACTCTGGTTGTTCATGTTTCCAGAGCTTTTCTACTGATTCCACCCCATGATTATTTTACACCATTTGGCTGTAAATGATGAGTAGATGAGTAGATAAGGATAAGTTGGGTTAGGGGTTCTAGGAGTAGTGATTGATCAGTCCTTTGCCTGAAAGCTGGGACTGGTGTCTGTACCTCTTCCCCTAGAGTTTTGCAATGACCAATACAGTCCTTGCAAAGGACCAGTACAGTCCCTACTGCTTGTGAAACTAGGGACCTTCTTGGTGTGGTGGGGTTAAGTGGCTCTGTCTTATTTTCAGCTGGTCTCTTTCTTACCCTAAAGAATCAGTTACTCTGGTTTGAAGTCTGAGCTGTGGAGAAATACTCACAGTTAAGTCACTGCGCCCTCCACAGGTGACATTTGGAAAAGGAAAATCAAACCTTCCCACTACCTCACACCCAGGGTACCACTTTGGAAAGTCCTCAGGTGATTTGCCCAGTTCAAGATGTCCCAATCAATTGTCTCAGCTAGCACTGGCCTCAAATGGAAGAGTTGAAATGTCTCTGGCAACTAGATAGAAGGTGTCTGCTGGGAGCTCTAGTATAACTTGATCCAGTGCACTATGATCTCAGGAGGGTTCCCCCAGCAAGTACATTAGTCTGGGAAGGTTGATGCCTCTTTCCCCACCTTGCCCCTGTGTCACACACAGTCATTGGTAACCCTACAGGGCTGTAATCCAGTTTCCTCCAGTGAGCGGATGGTCCAGAGATTTGTGCCTGCCTGAGTCACAGGGAGGTCTGTGGCTCCTTAGACAGTCCACATTCTTTGTCACTGTTTGTCAGGGCAAGGTGTGGCCTGACAACCTGTGTACTTGATAGGGGCTGGAGTGATTCACTCAGTTCCAGCCGTGTCTCTCATGATGTTGCTGATAGAGCAGAACAAGTTTGCAGAATTTGTTTCTGTCCCGGCTATTTTCCCCTGTGGATCAGACATTGGGCTGCAAATGGGTCTGACTCAGTCTGAGAATTCCAGCCCTTTGTCTCAGCTTTCATCCCCTGAGGACCAGGTGTGTCTGAAGCTGAGTAAAGCAGTCTCTGCCCTGGGAATCATCTGTCTCTATGTGTATTCTAATCCCTGCACTCCATCTCTGCTGGTAATGCTGCAGGTATACCCTTCACTCCCAGGGCCTGTGCCTCAGGTGCTGTTACACTCTGCCAATGGAGAAGCCCCCTGGCTTCCCCTGGCCACCCAGAGAGACTGGGAGTGTCTCCTCAAAACATCCCCAGGGGTGCGAGCCCCACTACCATTGTTCCCACAGCTGTGGCTGCCACTCTGTGCCTCAGAGAACTGCCTCTCCAGCTTGGCCTCCTCTCGGCTCACTTTCCTCTCACCACTTCCTAGCTGGAAAATCAGCACATATTAACAAAAGTCCACACCCTGTCCACAACCCTTGAGAAAATGTCCAAGAATCCGCACTCTGGAGGGGACAGGCCTCCAGACCTCAGGGTGAGAGTGGAGGGGAGTGCCCGGAGTTCAAACTTGCAGGTAGAGAATATATAAAGTTTTATAAAGTCTTATGCCTGGCAGGAGTGGGCCATGGCACCCTAGTAGGGGAAGGAGGTCCAGTTTTTAGAGGGTCTCTTCCGTGGGGTAGAGTGGGAAGACATCTGAACTCTGCTTGCTTATTTGTATGGTGGTATGAAGTATACTGTGAGCCGTTCTCATGGAGGAGGGGACTCCCTTCCACTTGGCAATGTGCTCTGTACCTTTTGTTTGTGTCCTTGTGGTTGTAGGTCACCCCAGAGGATTGATGTACATTCTTTGACCTTCTCCTTTGGCTCAGATTTAAACCATCAGCTTTCTTGCTAAATTTCTGTCCTTTAACTCTCCTTCCGGATGGTAGCCTCTGCAGAAAGCTGGCTACAGACTGAAATGTTGGCTCTCTGTCACTTGTCTTCATTATTGTTTTGTTCCAAAAGTTGGAATCTAAAATTTCCTTCTTAATCTCATCCATGACCCATCTATCATTCAGAATATGGTTATTTAGCTTCCATGTTTTTGTATGAGTATGCAGATTCCTATTGTTTCTGAGTTCAAAATTTATTCCACGATGGTCCGAGAAGATGCAAGTAATAATTTCTATTCTTTTAAAAATGCTGAGGTTAGGTTTGTGAGCTAGGATGTGATCAATTATGGGGTATGTTCCATGGGCTGATGAGCTGATAATCCTTTCTCCACTGCGGAAGTAGGAATTTGATCATAAGTTTCAGAGTGAGTTTGCTTTTGTAGTAGAACATGTGTAGTAGAATGTGTATTCGGTTTTGTTAGGATGAAATGTTCTGTAGATGTCTGTTAAATCCAAATGTTGAATGTTTAAGTTTAAATCTAAAATTTCTTTGCCTAGCTCCTTATTGGAGGATCTATACAACATTACCAAAGGGGTGTTGAAATCTTTGACTACTATGGAGCTGGAGGAAATCACGTTGCTCATGCCTGTTAGAGTTTTCCTATAAATTTGAGATGCATTTTGGTTGAGCGCATAAATGTTAATGATTGAAATCTCATCATATTGAGTATTGCCCTTACCAAATATAAAGTGACCATCCTTATCTTTCCTTACATTTGTTTGTTTAAAGCCTATTGTATCTGCAAATAAGATTGCAACACCTGCTTTTTTCTGATTTCCATTTGACTGGAATATAGATGACCATCCCTTTACCCTGAGTCTATATTTATCTTTTAAGGTAAGATGAGATTCTTGTATACAGTAGATATCTTGCCTGAGGTTTTGTATCCAGTCAGCCACCTGTGCCTCTTTAGAGGACAATTTAAGCCATTCACATTAATTGAAAATATTGATAAGCCTGGTAGAATTTGGGGTTTCCAGTTTTTCAAAAGACCAGTGGACATTTTTAATCCTTTCTCCACTGCGGAAGTAGGAATTTGATCATAAGTTTCAGAGTGAGTTTGCTTTTGTAGTAGAACATTGCACTGGTCATTATGGAGGATAGGTCTGAGGATTTCCTGGAGAGCTGGTTTAGTTATGGCAAATTTCTTCAACATGTGAATGTCATTAAAGTATTTAATTTCTCCATCATAAATGAATCTCATTTTAGCTGAATACAGGATTCTGGGTGGAAAGTTATTTTGTTTTAGGGGATTGAAAGTCAATGACCACCCCTCTTCTAGCCTCCAAGGTTTCAGCAGAGAGAGCTGCAGGGATTCTAATATTCTTCCCCTTGTTGGTTATGGTTTTTTTAGGTCTAGCTGCTTTCAGAATTTTCTCCTTCATATTAACTTTAGTGAAGTTAATTATGATGTGCCTGAGGGATGTTTTGTCCATGTTGAGTCCTGCTGGGATTCTGAAACTGTCTGCTCTCTGAATTTCTGAATTTTTTGGCATGTCTGGAAAGTTCTCTTTCATAAATTCATGAAGAAGAGCCTCTGTGCCTTGAGAAGCTACTTTGTTGGCTTCAGGGATCCCATTATCTTGAATATAGGTTTTCTTCAAATTATCCCAGAGCTTTCTGAGAGAATGATCCATATTTGCACTCCACTTCTTTTCCTCTTTCAGCATTTCTGAGCATTCAAAAGCTTCATCTTCAATGTTGGAAATTTATTCTTCTGCTTGCTCCATTCTGTTACTGAGGGATTCTACTGTATTTCTCATATCTTGGAAGGCTGCAACTTCTTTTCTCAGTGTGCCTAAATCTTTGATGATTTTGTCTTTGAATTTTTTGAATTCTTGAGACGTGTTTTGAATTATTCCTAGAATTTCTACCTCCAACTTTACTCCCATTCTGTTGATCTTATTTGCCATCCAAATTCTAAATTCGATTTCTGACATCTCAGACATCTGTTTGTGCATGAGATCCTCCTGTTTGGCTGGTTTATTGTTTCTTGGGGGAGTTGAACTGTTCTGATTATTCATGTTGCTGGAGTTTTCCCGCTGACTCCACCTCATGATTGTTTTTCACTGTTTAGCTAGATGAGCAGTTAAAGTGAAATAGTCTTCTGGGGTTGTTGTTGACCAGCTCTTCACCAAGGAACTGGGATTAGTGACTTCAGATTTTCCTCTACAATTTTTCAAACGACCTGTACAGTACTACAGTCTGTGACTCCAGAGGCCTGCTTGGTGTAGTGGGAGTAGGTTGCTTTGTCTTGTATTCGGCTTATCTCTGTCCATTCCTGGTGAATCAGTGACTCTAGGTTGCAGTCTCAGCTTTGGAGAAATACAAGCAACCAGGACATCCTGTTCCCCACAGGTAATACTTGGAAGAGGAAAATCGAACCTTCCCACGACAACAAAACCTGGGTACCACCTTGGAGGGTCCTCGGGTGATTTGTCCAGTTCAAGAGTTCCAAACCCGTTGTCCCAAACATCACCCACTCTCTAGCTGGAGAGTTCAAAAGGTCTCCAACAACGATATATCAGGAGTCTACTAATAGCTCAAGTGTGGCTTGACCATATCTGGTGCTCTGAGGAGTCAGAAAGTCCCATCTAGTAGAAGGTTCAGAGCAAGGATGTTGATCCCTCTTTCCCATCTTGCTCACCCTTCACCACCGGACTCTGGTAACCCCAGTCTCTGGTGCTCCCACCAAAAGTCTCTGTTAACCCAGTCTCTGTAGCCCAGTTCTGTATAATAAGCAAATGTGCCAGGGCTATGTGCCTGCCAGAGTCAAAGTAAGGTCACTGCCTCTTCCTCATGTTTACCACCCTCTGCCACCATCTAGCAGGAGAAGCTGAAGTCTGCCTCCCTCAGGTGCTCACTGGCAGCTTGAGAAAGTTCCACCTGAGCTCAATCTAAACTTGAGGATATCCAGATAGCAAAAGAATTTCTCCCTCAGCCACTGCACATTTGTTGCCACTATTTTGCAGCTCTGGTACCCCTATAGGGCAAGGTCTGGTTCCATCTGGCAGATTACAGAGTTGGGGAGATGACTCTACAAAATTAGACCCCAGCAGGATCACTCTATTAATTTTGATGTTGGGTGGGAGGTGTCTCCACTTGGGGTCATGCACCTCAGCAGTTCCCAAGTCTCCACCCATAGTGCAGAGACCCAAGCCTCTACCTGCTGCTGAGATACACTTTCTCAGGGCTGTATTCACAGATACAGCACAGCTTCACTGTCTCCATCTATGCAATACCCAGTCCTAGCCAAGAAGTGTGGACATTCTGGTCTCTGTAGGAGTTGGACTTCTAATCCACCGGGGGGGTGGGGAGGGTAGACTAGAAGTTCAAGGTTTCAAGGAAAATATTTGTTAAAACTTCCTGTCAGACAAGGGAATTCCTGTGCTCACAGGATGGGGTCTCTGGAGAAGGAGTCCAAGCTTCCAGCATTTCCCTCTGGTGGGATGAGGGAGGAGAACCTCAGTTCACCGCTCAGTAGTAGAGATCCCACAGCAGGGAAGCAACTCTCTTAGGGAAAGCAACAGCCACAGATCCTCTTTGGGATGAAATCTGTACCTGAAATTTATTTCCTTGGATTCGAAGCTTGCCTCAGCAGGAAAGATGTGCAATTATCTATCTCTTCTCTCAGTTCAGCCCCCCCCTTCAGCTTTTTGGTTTTTTCCTGGCCATTATCTCTCCCTCTGTACTGACGCTTTGGTTGAAAGCTGGCTGCAGGTAGCCGTCATCCCCAATTCTCCCTGTTCTTGTTGAATGTGAAAATTGGAGTTAGAAAAAGTAGCCAACATGAGGATTTAGCAAAACACAAAACACATTGAAACCAAACAAGCAAATAAACAGACAAAAAGGCTATCAGACACACAAGCACACAGATGCATGGACAATCAGATAGAAATAAACATACAGACAAAAAGAAAATGATGATAATCAGAACATCATTTAAAAAAACCTCTAAAAATCTGATGTAAGCACTCTCAGCAACCATAAGAAGGGAATAAGTGGAAGAGAGAAAAAAGTGAAGGGGGTGGAGTCTTAGTAAGTATCACACCTTTTGGGGGCAAAACACAATTGTAAGAGGGACTTTACCTAACAAATGTAATCAATATAACCTGGTTTCTTGTATCCTCAATGAATCTCCAACAATAAAAAAAAGAAAAAGAAAAAGGGCAAAAAAATTAAAAATAACTTCTACAAGAAAAGGATGAAAAAAGAGAAAAAAGGCACTAACCACAAAATATTATTCATATATATGTGAATAATTATTCATATATATGTACAAATATACATATATACATAGGTGTCAGATTTAGTAGGAATATATTTATATTGCAATATACTTTCTGGATACAAGGTGGCGCTGTGAGTGGGTCCCAGGCTTATACCTGATTCACTGTTTACATTACTAGGATTACCACTGTACCCTGTCCCTAGGAGGAGATGCCTGTGGCATGGCCATTTTCTAAAATTTCAAAATAAGGCTGCTTAACTTTTGCTGCCCTATTCCAGACGGCATCCCTATTTGACCTCCAACTTTAGCACAGGACTCCACACTTCACAAATTTTCCCACTCAGACCCTAGTTTCCCTGAACTGGGAATTGTAATCTTCCATAGGGGAGAGGCTGGTTGCCGCTGGCGCCTGCCACTTCAACAGCAGCGCAGAGAGTTTTCTACCAGTCTCTGTGGCTCAGGATTACAGTATTGAGGCCAGCAATTCACCAGTTCGCTGCACACCCCAAACTGCCAGTCTACACCAATATTCCCCACCAGGAATGATCTAGTCCATTCATTTACACCTGCTGTTCTGGGAAAAGGTGCCCATGGTGGTGGCCATTTTCAACATTTCAAAATGTGTCTGTTTCCTAGGTAGGATCCTTTTCGCTTCATTATCTATCCAACTGCCTAGCCCCCTGCCGCTCCAAATGCATCTCTTTCTGGTCACCAAATTCCACTCAGGAGTCCACACTTCACCAAAACTTCCACAAAACACTTAGTTTCCTCATGAACTGGGAATAGCAGTTCTCCATGTAGGAGGGGCTGGCTACTGCCACCTCTAGCCACCAGCTGCCAGTCACTGGCTGCTGGCACCACTTCTATAGTGGCATGGAAATTTCTCTAGCAGACTCTGTGGCTCTGGGTTACAATTTAAGTCCAGCAATTCACCATTTCGCTATACAACCCTAGCTGCCAGTCTACACCAACACTCCACGTGGGGAAAAGATCTAGCTCCCTCACTCTAACCTGATGATTTGGGAGAGTTGGGACATCTGTCCCTTCTGCCATCATGCTCTGCCTCTATTTCTTTTACAGTATTACAAAAGAAGTTGAAATATTTGGGAATTTTCTTTTTTTGAGACAGAGCCTCAAGCTGTCACTCTGGATAGAGTGCTGTGACATCACAGCTCACAGCAACCTCCAATTCCTGGGCTCAAGTGAGTCTCTTGCCTCTGCCTCCCAAATAGCTGGGACTATAGGCACCCGCCACAACACCTGGCCATTTTTTTTTTCTTTTTCGTTGCAGCCATCATTGTTGTTTGGCAGGCCTGGGCTGGATTCAAACCTGCTAGCTCAGGTGTACGTGGCTGGTGCCTTAGCCTGTAGAGCCACAGGCGCCGATCCAATATTTGGGAATTTAACTAACAAAGGAAGTGAAAGATCTCTATAAAGAGAACTATGAAACTCTGAGAAAAGAAATAGCTGAAGATGTTAAAAAAATGGAAAAACATACCATGCTCATGGCTGGGAAGAATCAACATTGTTAAAATGTCCATATTACCCAACGCAATATACAGATTAGTGCAACCCCCATTAAAGCACCAATGTCATACTTTAAAGATCTGGAAAAACTAGTACTCTGTTTTATATGGAATCAAAAAAATCTCACATATCCAAGACATAACTTATAAATAAAAGCAAATCAGGAGGAATGATGCTACCAGTCTTTGGGCTATACTATAAATCCATAGTGATCAAAGCAGCATGGTACTGGCACAAAAACAGAGAGGTAGATGTGTGGAACAGAATAGAGAACCAAGAGATGAACCATGCCATTCATCATCCTTTGATCTTTGATAAGCCTAACAAAAACATAATTTGGGGGAAAGATTCCCTATTTAACAAATAGAGCTATGTGAATTGTCTGTCTACTTAGTAGAAAACTAAAACTGGACCCTTACCTTTCACCACTGATAAAAATTGATTCTCACTGGATAAAAGATTTAAACTTAAGAAATGAAAATATAAAAACACTAGAAGAGAGTGCAGGAAAAACACTTGAAAAACACTTGGCCCAGGAGAATATTTTATGAGGAGGACTTCCCCAACCCAGGCAACTGAAGCAACACCAAAAATATATTACTGGGATCTGATCAAACTAAAAATATTCTGCACAGCCAAGAGCACAGTAAGTAAAGCCAACAGACAACCTTCAAAATGGGAGATCTTTGCAGGTTATACGTCTGACAAAGGTTTGCTAACTAGAATCCATAGAGAACTGAAACTAATCAATAATAAAAGAGCAAATAACTCCATTTCTATGTGTGCAATAGACTAGATCAGAAGCTTCTCTGAAGAAGACAGGCTCATGGCCTATAAATATATGAAAAATGCACATCAACTTTAATCACCAGAGAAATGCAAATCAAAACCACTTTGAGATATCATCTAACGCTAGTAAGAGTAGCCCACATAAGAAAATACCAAAACCACAGATTGTGGAGAGAAGGGAACACTTCTGCACTGCTGGTGGGAATATAATACATTCCTCTTGGAAAGAAGTTTGGAGAAAGCTTAGGGAACTAGAAGTAGACTCACCATTTGATTCTGCAATTCCTCTACTAGGTATATATCCAGATTGATCAGAGTCTTGGTCACTTGGAAGAGGGTTTGTTCAAATACCACTTTTATTGTCAATTTTTTATAAATTTTCTTTTTTTTTAATTAAGTCAAATGCATATAGATCATGAACACATTCATGCATATGTGGGGTACAATGTGCTGATGATTTTTTTTGTATTATCTGACATTGTTAGATCAAACCAATCAACATAGCTTTCACCTCATTTACTTGATTATTGTACCCAAACATATATGTTCTTCACTTGACAGATTTGACTTCCTGTGACATTTTAATTTGTTGGGTTTCATCTCCTCCAATGAGATTTTATTTCATAATTTCCACATCTACTTGCCTATTTTTTCAATGTACCTGTTCAATGGTTTATTTTATAATATCTATTTTTCTTTACTTTTAATTTTTTTCTTTAAATTCTTGAAACATGAGCTTCTTATCTCAAGATAGGGTTACCCACTGATAAACCCATCATGAGTTGAAAATATCTTAAGTCAAAAATGAATTTACTACACTTAACCAACTGAACAACTTAGCTTAGTTAAGCCTAATTAAAACAAGCTCGGAACACTTATGGTGGCATCTACATGGGGCCACTGTAAAATTGTCTAACACATATTTTATATAAAATGTTGATTATATCATAATTTATTGAAAATATCAAAATTCAAGATTAAAAGTACATTTTCTACTGAATATGTCTTGCTTTTTGCACCATCATAAAGTTGAAAATTTGTTAAACCACTGTAAGTTGGGGTCTACCTGCAATCAGTGCTTTAGAGCTCCCCTATGTAAGTTATATGACATACATCAATTATTGAATTTTTCTATTGGCTAACTTTTATCTTAGTTAAGGATGAATTATTTTCTGCCTATTTTTTATCTACTAATATTGATTGGATTATTGTGCATTCTGTTGTCCACATCCTTTATTTTCTGAATTTCATTACCTTTAAATACTTAGGTAGGCATTCTAACTTACTTTCCTATCATTTTGACTCCTTCAAAGCTTGTGTTTAAGGTTAGTACTGGTTTAAAGTAGCCTTCACTTCAAGACTAGTGTTCTGCTGCTAATGCTTGTTCTTTCTGGTATCTTGACTGAATGTTGTAGACAGAGTCAAGACAATTCCCAACCAGTCTTTCTGGCACTCTTCCTTTGTATAGCTCTCTCTGTGTTCCATCCACTTTAGTCTCCCCAACTTTATTCTCTTCCCTTCAACTCATTGACAATGTTGAGTTAATTTTTTCCTGCACTGAAATTCAGTCAAAGAATTACTCTACACAGAAAGCTGGGGAGATTATAGTTCTTATATTTTATTTTCCTTCTTTGGGGTATCAAAGTCCTGTGGTGCTCATTTATACTCTGAATTTTTTAAAAAATACCTCATTCACTTTTCTATTTTCTTACTTTACTCTAGGGCAAGTCTTGTTCCAATTAATCTGTCATAGCTAAATGCAGAAGTCTATCATTTTCCTTTCACTTTTGAAGAATATGTTTACTTAGTATTGCATTCTGTTGACACATTTATTCTCTCAGCATGTATTGGTACCATTTCTTAATATAATAGCTTGTATGATGGCTGATGTTATTGTCTCCAATTCCTCATCACTCTTATTATTCTTATTTCTTATTTGTAATTTATGTAATGTGATTCCCTCCTCCAGTAGCTTTAAGTTATTCTCTTTATCTTCTAATATGACTACATATTATTTATTGTTGTTTTCTTTTTCACATGCATGGAGTTCATTTGTTATTTTGGATTTGTGGGGGGTTATTTTTCCTCAAATTTTGAAAATTTTTGGCTATGTGTGTCCTCAAGTACTCCATCCATATCTCTCGCCTCACCTTCTTAACGTCCAATTAAAAGTATGTTAGATCACTTGAAAATAGACACACCTTACTGAAATTCCACTACTTTTCTTCTTTTTGTGAAAATGTTTCTCTCTCTCTCACTCTCTGCTTCCTGGAACTTTCCTTCTGCATTATTAAGTTTATACAATTATTTTTTTTTCTGATACTGTGTGGTTTTGTTCACTTTTGGATTCATTGGCAGAGTCCTTGAATCTGTGGAATACCAGAACACAAACTACTTGATTTTATTGTATTTTCTATCTTCCCTTTCACTGTTGCTTTCTTGACAAGATTCGTGTGTACGTGTCTATGCATGTCTGTGTGTGTAGGAGGGTAGTTGAGCTTTTATATTTGAGGATCTTCCAGATTCTGGTCTGTCCCTCTAGCTCACTTTCATTCAAGGCTTAGCTGATCTCATCTTTCTGTGACAGACCCATTCTTTCATACTAGATAAAGTCTACCTCCAGTTTTAGAAGCTTCTCTGACTCTCTGCTCACACATGAAATACTCATTTCTAGCTGATATTCAATGTATTTCAGAACTTTTCCCTAATTGTGTAAAGAATATATTTAAGGGGAAAATATATTACACCATTCCTTTACATCATAACAAGAAGCAGAAATCATATACATGAATGTTTGGGATTTCATGTTTCCCATTATGGTACTGATACAACATCTCTTCTGAACAAGTGATTCATTTCCAAACAGTAGAAATGAGCTTATAGCTAAGCATTTTACTGGTATTATCAGTTATTCCATCAGCAAGAAATATCTGGACTTATGAAATGGTGTTTTTGTCTATTGAAGACTGCGTATGGAACCATATGGGAAACAGCTGTCCTAAAGGATGTGTGTGTGCTTTGGACCAATTACTAATATTCCCTTCCTCTTTTAAGTTACAAAGTTCTGAAATACAAAGGTGTCTGTCTCACTGTTGTACTTCATACCTTGCTTAGCTATAGTTAATTGAGCTTTACTTTTATAATTAGGTGTTAAGTTTCAGTGTCCAAATGGGATTATGATTTAACCAGAAGAGGAATCAACATAATCAGTGATTGATAAAGAGACTGACAGAATTTGTTGGTTTCCTATTTCAGGAGAGAATAACAGTGTCTTAAAGTGGATTTTTAAAAGTGTCTATTCTTTCATAACCTATTATTGGATTTCTCTATGTTTTCTGTATTTGCCTTTGTGAATAGGGATTTTGTTTAAATGTCTTGTGAACAATGTTTATTTATGTGTGGCAATAAAGGCTTAATGGTTAATTAAGAGGGTACCTGGTATTAATTTCCTATACCATTGTATAGGCTAATTTTTTCTTTTCTTTTTTTTTGGAGGCAGAGCCTCAAGCTGTCATGCTGGATAGAGTGGTGTGGCATCACAACTCACAGCAACCTTCAACTCTGGGCTCAAACGAGTCTCTTGCCTCTGTCTCCCAACTAGCTGGGACTACAGGTGCCCGCCACAATGCCTGGCCATTTTTTGGTTGCAGCCGTCATTGTTGTTTGGCGGGCCCTGGCTGGATTCGAACCTGCCAGCTCAGGTGTAGATGGCTGGTGTCTTAGCCTGTTGAGCCACAGGTGCCAAGCCTATATAGGCTAATTTTTCAACAGGTATTTTACCTAGATTGAAGGGCAAATATTAAGCTCTATTTCTAAGAGATGGATATGAAATATATTTTAGGGTAGATTGGTTGGAAGTAGCAGGCAGGCCAAAATCTTCTAGTCTTTATTCTTGGATTACAATCTATAAAACGTTAGACTTCCTCATATACTCATCTTCTTTAAAGTAATTCTCTACTTTAAACCTTGGAATTCATGCTTTCAGTCTTTTGGTTAATGAAATAACTGAAGCTGGGAAGTAATTCATGAAGCTTTTTCATAAACTAGTTTTTAATTAATTAATAAGTTACACTAATTACTACCTCAACATTCATGCCAACTTTTCCAGATACCTTGTGGACAACAATAACAGCTTCAATTTCTGCTGTAGCCTTTTCGTGAATGTGTAGGCTATGACTTCCTTTCCTCTGAATTTTTTATCATTACATTCTATTTATTTTTTAAAAAATTTTCAGTTATTTAAAAACCTCTATTTTAATATCTACACTTCTGTTTTCAGTAATATTTTAAATGTAATCTATTTCTTGATTATTTACTACCATGTCAATAGAAGTTTTTGTGTGCAAGAAAATTTCTCATCCATTTCTTGATAGAATATACAGGATTACTTTACCAAGAGGGATCAAGGTATAATAGACAGGATAATCTTACCAAGAGAGATCAAGGTATCAAAAACTTCCCTAACACTAATTATTTTCTGAAACTTAGGATCCAGAGGAAATGGATTCACTTAGTGAATATTTTACTTCAGACATCCAGACTCAAGGTCTGTCACACATTTCCCATCTTGTCATAGTGTAGATGCACCACTGCCTTTTGCTGCTAGAAAATTTCTTCACAGATGGTACATTGGTTGTTGTAACAGTTTTATACAGAAGATAGAAATTATAGTTACCTAAAAATAGTTTTTGTGCATAGTTTTGGGAAAGAACATTTCAGACAGAAAAGTACAGCATCAGTTATGCTACTGCATTTGGGATGAATTTTATTTGTTCGAGAATAAAAGAGGGCTAAAGCTGAAGCATACTAAATTAGGCTGAGTAAAGACTGTGATTAGAAAACTGAGTTTTATTCTTTGTATAGTGGCAAGACAGTATAGATGTTTAAGGAAGAGTTTGATATCTAATTATTTTTATTTTAAAAAAGATAAAAAAAAAAGATAACTATGATTTGTGATATGGAAACTTTATTATGAGATGTAGAGAACACAAGCAAGGCATTAATTTGAAGGCAGCATACTAGCAGAGAACTGCTGATAGCTCGGAATAGAGTGGAGCTGCTAAAAGGGTGAGATGTGACCATGTGCAGTGTACTCAGGAGGAAATGTCCATAAGGCTTGGATGACAGAGGCAGGTAGTGAGGAGAAAAAAGAAAGGACAGTTCCTAAATATTCTTGAATATTTTCCCTATGAAGTCTGGGATAAAATGGAATTTGGATTGAAGACACGTCAGGTTGTATATGCCTATTCATCATAGATAAAGTGAGCTAGATATCAGTTTATGCAAGCTCATACTTTATTATCTCAGTGATTTAATTCCAGTTGATATGGAGAGGACTTCTATTGCATGTAATTATCTCTGATAGTTCTCAGGGAGTATATCAAACTGACAACTTCTCAATATTTATGAAGGTTTACCTAAATTTGCAATAATTTCCCAATACCCACATTTAATAATTTCCCAATACCCACATTTAGTGCCGGCTATCTGCAACTATCTATGAAAGTGCATCCACTATTTTAATGTACTTCAAAGCATTTTATAAGAGGATACAGGAAATCTAAATACACTATTTGGACCATGGAAGGACAAATGCTATTACTTAGAAAACTTGGTAAGTATTCTGTATATAAGGGAAAATTTAACAAGTGACTTCATGTTTGCAAAGTGCTGCCATTTTAATGTTTTTCTGTCTGGAAAACCAAGACTGATCTAAGAGAGGGTAAATACTTAATATTAAAGACAGAGAGTTTCTTGGGGAGAAATTAATAATTGGGCCTCATTGGTAATTTTAGATATCATAAGTAGACTAATAAAATTGGGCAAGATGATCATAATTACTTTCAGCATAATTCATCTCAGTACCTTATGACAAAATATATTCTTTCACATCATCTTTCCAAAGTGAGCAGTGTTATCTAATCTCTGACTTTCTTCAGACAACCGCTTGGTGTTTAAAAACAATGCCTTGATATCACTGCTCTGGTATCTCAGATTCAATATTAAATGAGTTAAACATTGTTATACCCAGAGATTATATGTGTGTCCTCATGAAATCTGTACAGTCTCTTTTGATGGATGTCTGTGTCTAAAGATGGTGGGAAATGATAGGTTTGGGGAAGGTTTAAAAATATAAGAAAAATAATTAAAAGAAATAGTGTTCAATAGAAGGGGCATATAAACAGGAGAAACTCTCTTGATTGTAAAAAAAAAAATGGGAAGTGGTGGGCACTAACAGTGACTAAATAAACATTATAATTATTCATTATCATGGCAATTAATGTACTTAGGCATTATTATCTACTTTTGTTGATCAGGCAGTGAGGCTTATAGACGTTCACTTTGGAGGGCGTAACTGTGCTAGGCAGAATCTTAAGATGATCTCTGAATTTCATCCACTGCATACATATTGTGGATAATACTCTCACTTTGGGTTGAAATAGAAACAGGAATACATGATGTAATATAATTGCTGTCAATTATGATATATAGCACAGGTGAAGAAATTTTTTTTATTATTATGGTTTGGGATGAATTATGGGTACAGACAACCAGGTTATATTGATTGCATTTGTTTGGTAAAGTCCCTCTTATAATTATAATGATAATTATAGGTGCGTCATACACTGTGACCCCCAGCCCCCTCCTTCTTCTTTCTGCTGTCTCCTTCCTCTACCCCCCTCCATGTACTAGTTCATTAATTGTCCTAATATCAGAACTGAGTACATAGGATTCTTGCTTCTCCATTCTTATGATGCATCTTTACTAAGAAGAATGTTCCACTTCCACCCAGATTAATACAAAAGATGTAAAGTCTCCAATTTTAATGGCTGAATAGTATTCCGTGGTATACATATACCACAGCCTGTTAATCCATTCCAGGGTTGGTGTAATTTAAGCTGTTTTCACAATTTGGAGATTGTAAATTGAGCTGTGATAAACAGGCATGTGCAAGTGTCCTATGGTAAAATAATTTTTTTCTCTTCTGTGTAAATGCCCAGTAATGGGATTTCAGGATGAAATGGGAGTTCTAGTTTGAGTTCTTTGAGACTTCTCCATACTTCCTTCCAAAATAGTTGTATTAGTTTGCAGTCCAACCAGCAGTGTAAAAGTGTTCCCTTCTCTCCACATCCACGCCAGCATATGCAGTTTTGAGATTTTGTGGTGTGGGCCATTTTCACTGGGGTTAGATGATATCTCATGGTGGTTTTGATTTGTATTTCTCTAATAATTAGGGACTATGAGCATTTTTATCTATGTTTGTTAGCCATTAAGCTGTCTTCTTTAGAGAAGTTTATATTCATCTTTCTATCCCACTGATATAAGAGATTGTTAGCTCCTTATATGTTGATTAATTTGAGTCTTCTGTAGATCCTAGTTATCAAGATTTTGTCCAAGTCAAAATATGAAGATATCCTTTCCCACTGTGTAGGTTGTTGTCCTTAGCTGTACAGAAGCTTTTCATTTTAATTAAGACCCATTTATTTATTTTTGTTATTGTTGCTGTTGCCACAGAAGTCTTCTTTATTAAGTCTTTCCTTAGGCCAAGAGTTTCAAGTGTTTTTCCCATGCTTTCTTTGAGGACTTTTATCATTTCATGCCTTAAATTTAGGTCTATCAACCATCTTGAATCAATTTTTGTGAGTAGAGTAAGGTGTGGGTCAAGTTTCTGTCTTTTACATATGGATATCCAGTTCTCCCAGCACCATGTATTCAATAGGGATTCATCACCCTGGTGTAGAATCTTGTTAAGTTTATCGAAGATTAGGTGACTGTAAGATGTTAGTTTTATCTCCTGGTTTTCTATTTGGTTCCAGATGTCTCTGTCTCTACATTCGTGCCAATACTAGGCTGTTTTGATCCCTATGGCCTT
>CAUYON010009354.1:0-28528 GCA_963573935.1 Arctocebus calabarensis | reverse complement strand
CTTTATCGCCCTGGGTAGAGTGCCGTGGCGTCACACTGCTCACAGCAACCTCCAGCTCTTGGGCTTAAGCGATTCTCTTGCCTCAGCCTCCCTAGTAGCTGGGACTACAGGCGCCCGCCACAGCGCCCGGCTATTTTGTTTGTTTGTTTGTTTGTTTTGCAGTTCGGTGAGGCTGGGCTTGAACCCGCCACTTTCGGTATATGGGGCCGGCGCCCTACTCGCTGAGCCACAGGAGCCGCCCCTGTCTTCTCCAGTTTTAACAGCTCAACCTATTCTAGAACGTGACATATCTAAAAAGAAATTATACTAAAAAATATGTCTATTTCTTTATCGAGAATAATTGAATATTTCTATCAGCTGCTTGGTATTTTCAGACTCATTTTGTCAAGGAGAAAACTGAGGAAAGGAAAAGTATGGCCCCCCTGAGATCAATGTACAATGGTGTCCGCCCCGGATCTGAAGTCCAAGTTTCTAGTCTGGTCTCAGTGGCAGTCCTCGGTCACCAAGAGGAGGCTCCAGGCCTCCAGGCCCCTTCCAAGAGCTCTGCTGCTGCCAGGGGGCACTGAAGGCAGGAGCCCACAGCCTCAGATACATCAAGAGGGCCCCATCGAAAGCACAGGACAGGCTCTCCCCTCCCTTGAAGGGAGGGGAGAAGCTTACTCAGCTGCAGTGGGACCAAAAGAATCTTAAAGCTACCTTTGTCACCCTCCTCCAAAAAAAAGGAAAAGAAAACCCCCCCAAAGCACCCAGCTAAGTTGAGTTGCTTCACTTAAATTGGGTTTATAGAGCAAAGTAGCTGGCATCCTACTACGAAAAGGAGACACTGGGAAGGGTGGGGAATTTGGTGTTCAGCCTGTAGAGGCTTGCTGGTGTGCGGCCGTTTTTTTCCCACCTGTCATCTCCTCTTGGGCCTGAGGCTGATTCATGGGTAATTTCCCCTCTAGGGGCTGACCAAAGTCCTCCATGGTTTCAGATCTGTATGTGGAAGTGACTGAGGGCTGCTCAAATCCCCATCTGCACCCAGCATCATCAGCACCCTTCATGATTCTATCTACACCTGCTACTGCTGTTCAAATGTCCCCCTTTAGATATTGGTGAATTAGTGATAGTAGCCTTTTGTCATGTATTTTTCAACAGTAATAAAACAGCTAATTTGCTGGATGTTTATTGTGCTAGGTACTATGCTAAGATTACTTCATTTAGTCCTCACAACATCTCTGTGACTTGGGCTTATAATTATCTCCATTTTATTGGTGAGAGAATTAAGACTTGGAGGGTCAAGGCCGGGTGCAGTGGCTCATACCCGCAATCATAATCCTAGCACTCTGGGAAGCCACGGTGGGTGGATCACCTGAGCTCATGAGTTCAAGACCAGCCTGAGCCAGAGTGAGATCCTGTCTCTAAAACTATCCAGGTGTTGCAGCGAGCACCTGTAGTCCCAGCTATTCAGAAGGCTGAGGCAAGGGGCTCACTTGAGCCCAAGAGTTGCTGTGAGCTATGATGCCACAGAACTCTATCAAGGGTGACAAAGTTGGACTCTGTCTAAAAAAAAAAAAAAAAAAAGATTCAGATTCAGAGGGTTGAAGTAACTAGTCCAGGGTTGCAGAGCTCTTGATGGGAGATCTAGCATTTACGCTCAGATGGTCCACTTAAGCCTGCACTCATAACGGCAGCACCGTGCTGCCCTTGGCAGCAAAACCATTTGGGAATTTACATTGGGGGGTTAAAACATGCTCTTGACTTTCTTAATAATAAGACAAACAACTTAGTAAAAAGTGAGCAGAGGATTTAAACCAACGATTCACAAAGAAGATAGGAGAATGGCTAATAAGCACATTAGTCATTAGGTAAATGCAAATTAAGAGTACAAAGAGAGATACCACCACACATCCACCGGAATGGTTAAAGAGGGCAGAGCAAGTGGATGACTCACATAGCGCTGGTGGGAATGTTATAGAGTGTAGCCACTTTGGAAAGTATTTTAGCAGCATCTAATGAAGTTTAACATATACCTACGATATACCAAATGACCCAATAATCTACCGGTTCGGTATTTGCTCAAGACAAATGAAAGCATATACCCACATATACACTTGAGTGCAAATCTTCAAAGAGGTTTATTATTAATAGCCCAGATCTAGAAACAACCCACTGTACACTTCCCCACTGTACACTTCATGGGTTGTGGGGTATCAGGCCATTGATGAGTGCTAACAAATAGACACCATCATAGAGCCACCACCACAAGGTATAAATGGCAATCAAGATATAGAATAAATAGAGAGAGAAAGGGTGGGTGGGGTCACGGTGTGTGATACACCTCTTGGCGGAGGGACACAATTATAAGAGGGACTTTACCTAACAAACGCAAGCAGTGTAACCTGGTTCTTGTACCCTCAATGACTCTCCAACAATAAAGAGAGAGAGAGAGAAAAGATAGAGACCAAGGTTTATAATGGGACTTATCTCATAGGGTTTCTATAAAGCCCACTCAGCATAGTGCCAGGCACATAAGCTTTGCTCCCATCTCAGCTATTGTTGTCGCCTAAGTTACCCATAGACACGCAGTAGGTGGGCTCCCTGGCACTCCTCGTAGGGTGCCTGCTCGCTGCCAGTTTGGCCCTGAAGAATTGGATGGGGGTGGCAGAGGTCTGCCATTGCCAAGTTATTTTCACTCCCATCTTGCTGAACAAGTCAGCAAACCAGATGGGTTGGCAGTACTTCTTACTGTCAGAGGAATTTACAAATGGGAGTCTTCTGAATCACAGGAAAGAGCAGACCGGTTAATTGGAGTGTGATTCTGGCCTCCAGCCATGAGGATGCTAACTCACAGCAGGGCCATTCAAGTGCTGGGGTCATCTGCAAGTCTTGAGGCTGTGGGGTGGGGTAAGAGGCAGCGGCTCCCCCAGGGAAGCTGCTACTGGTTTCTTGGGGGGGGGGGAGGGTCTTGCCTTTACCCAGGGCCTGCAGCAGGAAGGGGCCAGAAAAGGAAAGTTGCAGCTGGCCTCGGGGGTGTGTCCACAGTTTGAGCTTGACTGGGATAATTTCTCAAATGAGAGTGGGAGCCCTAGGTGGCTACAGGGGTGCATGGCCTGAGAACTGACCTTCCTCCGATGGTCCAGGGAGTGGGAATAAGGGCAGATGAGCTCTGTCCTGCAGAGTCAGAAGGGAAGATCCAGAGGAGTTGTTTCAAGAGCTGAGCAGCTTGAAGGTCACTGGCCCCGCAGTCAGGGTGGCAGTGTGAACTCACCGCCTCTCTGAGCCTTCCACTTCCCCATCTGTGAAGTGAGGGGCTTACAAAGGACACTTCTCAAGGCCCCTTCCGCCACTGGCTCTTTATTTTTTGAAATTACTGTGAAGAAACTTGGGAGAACTTGGGCTATTGGATAATGGATAATCTAATTAAGTTCAAGAAGCACTGAGATAAGACCAACCAGGACACTCAAGGATGACAAGGAAACGTAGCATTGTCTCCTGAACATCTTCAGCACCTCCAAGTAATGAATATCACCTCCCTTCCTCCTCTGCCTCCTCCTCCTCCTTCCAGAGTTGAGTCTAGAAGTGCAACCCCCTACTCTTTACAAATCAGGAATAAAATATGCAATTTCATTCCCAATTAGCAGCCTAAGGTCAGTAATCCTTTTGCAAAAGAGAATGTCAGGAAAGGGGAAAAGGAAGTGTGGGGGCTGTTTGGGTCCCCTTCTCTCATCCCCCTGCAGGGGTGCAGCTGCCCAGCGTGGGGTGGGGTGGGGTGGGGGGAATAACCCTCACTTTGCCATATAAAGAAGCCATATAAAGAAGGAATGAAGAGTTTGCTTTCTTCCATGTTACTTCTCTGCAAGTTCTTGCACCAAGGGCACAGGCCCAGCCCCTTGGCCTCCTTGAAAGCCTCATGGTTGTGAAGCAGAAAGGGTCAGGAAGGAAGCAGGGGCTTCTAAGAATAGAATGGGTCATCTAGGGAAGCTTTTGGAGTAGATACAGACAGGGCTTTTCACTAATCCCTGGGGTGACTGCCTGGGGCCCTGCTCTGCAGAGGGCTCCCAGGCTCTGAGCAGAGGTTAACATACAAGGTTGCTACACAGACCGGTCTGTGCATTATATTCCTCATAGGAAACACAAGAAGGGTCCTCCTAATAATAAACACAGAAATATACTAGCCCCTAGCCCAAGAAGCAATGCCTACACAATCTAAGATACAAGTAAATCAACTTCCCCTGGCTATATTGCTTTCGTTTATACTGTCCTCCACCAGATGCATGAGAAATCTCTCTTTGTATAATGGCCAGTTGACTCCTACTTAGTTATTTGGGCAGATGATTCATATAATTAATTGTTTTCTTTAATCCACAGTGGAGCTGTGGGCAGCCCACACCCCAGCAGACCCACACAGCTTCCTGGTTGCCTCTAGGGAGCTCAGGAGAGCGGCTCCATGCTTCGCGGCTTCCATGCCGCTTCACAGGAGAGGATCTGTGATTGTAAAGTGATCTTCTGGATCCCCACAGAAAGCAGAGAGCAGAAATGGTGTTCATTCTCATCCCCAGGTCAGTGCGGTGCCGGTAATGAGGTCAGACTGCCCCGTGCCGGCCTGTCTGCAATCAGCCTGACGTCCAGGCACAGGCTGGCACTTGAGACTCCACAGGGAAGGCATAGGACTGGAAGTGCAGGGTCTGGACCCAGATCTGCTCCCCGCAGCAACCTTGAACAATCCAGGTTGTCTGGATTTCATTTTCTTCCTTTGTAAAGTAGGGATGATTCTACTATGTAGATCATTGCAGAGACTAAGGGAGATAATGTGTATGGGAAATGCCTTAAAAACCAATATTTATTAACAAAACAAACTAACACCAATCTGTATTTTTTCTATTTCTGCCTGATTTTATTTATGGTTAGGAACTGGGTCGCATTGGGTTAGAACCTCCTTAGTAGTTGAGACCTCAAGTTCACCAGGGACTTCTGTACATTCACAGTTTCAGGTATTTTAAAGCAAGTGAGATTTAAGAAGATTCAATATCCCTACACAAAGTCTTGACTAAACCTCATTTTGGAGGAGACTAGAGGAATTTCCTGAAAAATAAGAAGCAATCAATCCACAGATTTAGAGAGCAGTGCTGTTTACAGAGAAATTAAGCCATGATCCCTAATCTGTCAAAGTTGACAGACCAATCCTGTCGGAGCCAAGGCAGATCAAGTCCAAGAGTGAACCAAGAAGATGGTATGTCATGTCTGTGTGGGGTATGACTAATGACTAAGGAGTAGCACAGACCATAAGGGTGGCTCTGTCTGAGGACCCTGGAAGGAGAAGAGACAGGATGGGAAAGGGTCAGATAGGGTCACAAGTGGTGACTGACCATGCTCTGAAGACCGAGTGCCTAATGTGTGCCCCACTCTGCTCTTTTATGACCATGGGCAAGTAACAACCTGTCAATGTCACAGGCCTCGTCTGTAAAGTCTGGAGAGTAGCACTTGACTTCAGAAGCTCCTGGAGGAGTCTCGTGAGAGCATGCATGTGAAATGCCAGGTGCAGAGCTGGCACACGGCGAGTGCTCTGCAGATGTAGCTGTTAGCAGGAAGCCAAGGGATTTAGCATCTACCCTGGAGGGGTAAATACAGCAAGGAGTTTAAGAGAAAACACTTGTCTTGAGTTCTTACCCACAAACCAACACTGCAAAAAAGAGGCACTTGGGTGGCCCCCACAGCAATGCAGACATCCTTCTGGAGAGAGAGTCGCATGTCCAGGGAAGGGTGGGTGACCTGGCTGAAATGGCAGGAAAGGACTCAGTAACCCTGGGAGGCTCTGGGACAAGTCATGGAGAGTTCAGGGACATTCCGCATGTAACTCGTTGGAGAGAAAGGCAAAATAGAGAAGAGAGCTGAGAAAATGTAAAGAACATTTCCATTTAAGGAGCAAATGGGGGTGGGGGCTGTCAGGGAAGGGAAGGGAAGACAGAGGCTAAGAGCCGGACATAGAAAAATTCCAGATTGGGATCAGCTGCAGGATCTGGCCAGAGCATGGACACATGGTCGGGGGTTGGGGGCAGGGGGAGCTGCCATCACGGTTCCCAGTATGCTTTGCTGAACCCCCATGCCAGAGTCTGTGGTATTCTGAAGGCAAGCTGAGATTACTCAGCAGAAACATAGGATGCACCAGCAGGGTGTGGGATGACAGAGTGTTAAAATAAGTGTTCCCCTGTTTAACTAAGCCAGAAATCCCAGAAGCTATTGAGGTTTTTGAAAACTGAGAAAACAAAAAGCCTTTCTAACTATTAAAAAAAGGTAAACCTTTTTTCATATAGTGAGGAGAAGTGAGAACTAGTGATTTGGAAAAGCATTTGTAACACAGATAAAAAATAAGGTAATATCTGTGATATAAAGCACTCTCACATAATGGAAAGAACAACATATAGCAAAGGACATAAATAGGAAACCCACTGGAAAGCAAATTCAAAAAGCCAATAAACATAAAAAGATTCTCAAACTTAGTACAGTTGTTGTCAGGGAAATGCAAGTTAAATTACACTGAGATTTCTCTTATGCTTATCAGACAGGTGGGTGGGGGGAGTGAGAGAGAGAAAGAGAGAGAGAAAGTGACAGAGAGGGACACACACACACACACACACACACACACACACACACACACGGAGAGAACCTCCATTGCTTTTTGGGAAATGAGGGAAAGAATCCTTCATATGTTGCTATATTACTGGGAGAAACATGAGTTGCTACAGCCTCTTGGGAGAGTAATCTAGCAACATCTGTTGAACTAGATCGCACAAAGCCTTCTGCTCACTCCACACTCCTGAGAATCTACCCCACTAACATAAAAACTTCAGAATATAAGGGTGTGGAGGCTGATAGCAGCACTGTTTATAGGAACAAAACACTGGAGACAAAATGAATACCCATAAAAAGGGAAATGGTTTATGGTCCATCCACATAATGGGTTATTATGAAACCATTAAACAGAATGAATTAGAGCACTCCAAACTTCCGTGAAAAATTGTAAAATGAGAATAGTAAGATGCAGAGAAGTGTGTATAATATGATCCCAGTTTTACAAAGCAATGACTAAAAAACCTACTCCTTATAGATGTGTGTATATCTCTATGTACACATATGTGATAATACAACTGTAATTATTTATATAGTTACATGAATATACTACATATAACTATACCCTGAATTTATATAGAAGGGCATATAATGAGGTTGGGGTAGTGTGGAGAGGCAAGTTCTTTGGGGGAAGCCAACCAAATAGAAAACACTGCTATGTAAACCCAGTCTGCTTGATACCATCTCATTTATATAAAATTGTGAGTGTGTGTGTGTTTTGCATGAGTAAATTAGAACTGATTTTTTTTTTGTCCATGATCTATTTTCAAAGGAAAGAAAGCAAGGTATGGGCTCGGCGCCTGTGGCTCAACAGGCTAAGGCGCCAGTCACATACATCAGAGCTGGCAGGTTTGAATCCAGCCTGGGCCCGCCAAACAACAATGACGGCTGTAACCAAAAAAAATGGCCGGGCGTTGTGGCGGTGCCTGGAGTCCCAGCTACTTGGGAGGCGGAGGCAGGAGACTCGCTTGAGCCCAGGAATTGGAGGTTGCTGGGAGCTGTGATGCCACAGCACTCTACCCAGGTGACAGCTTGAGGCTCTGCCTCAAAAAAAAAAAAAAAAAGAAAGCAAGGTATGTATTACCAAAAAAAATCAAATAAAGAAAAAGAATTTAAGTACTGAAATGAGAATTTCATGCTCTGGTCTCTAAATCATTTGGGAAAGTCTGGTTTGAGCAGTTGAATAAATACTTGGAAAACAACCCTGTGGTGAGTGGTGAATCTTCTCAAAACACCCAAACTAAGACCTATAGGGGCCAGAGATAGGACATGTGTGCCCAGAGGGGAAGAGGAGGAGGCGGCGAAGTGACTGATAATCCTATAAAGCTATTTCATTACTACATTTAAATACATACACCTTGAAGTTGTTAGGAAGTATGAGGCTCACTAAAATCTAGGCCAATTTGCCCCATTAGCAGTAGCCCCAAACATTCTGTTCTTTGACTATTAGCAACCGCTCTCTTAACTCAAGGAGAAGATCAATATGAAGCCAGATGGCCCTTTTCATCACGCTTAGAAAAACCAAAGTGTAGGATGAGAGAAAGGAGACAAGAATGTAGCTGATTTCCTTTAGGCTCCACACCCCTGGTTTTCTACAAGTTTTGGACAACTCAGCATGGACCCTACATCCCTGGTGTGATAAACAGACTATGTCTCAAGAGGTGTCATTTATTCATTAGTTTTGGAAAGAAGAAAGAAGATCAGAATGGACATTGATGAGTGCTTACTACGTGCGGCCTTGCACATCACAGACATTAGTTCACTTAATCCTCTGAATAGTCCTAACTTTGAAGTAGGCATTATTGTATTATCAGTTCCATCTGACAGGGCAGCATAGAGATAAAGTAGCTTTTCCGCAGTCACATGTCGGATGATTGTGGTATACGACAATATGGTGAATGAAGTTGGGTTCGAAGTTCATCCACTCTGACTCTTAACATGACACAGCCATCCTCCCTCCCATGATACCTACTTTCACTCTCCATGGCAATGATACAAATTATTATTATTTTTTTAATTAGACAGAGTCTCACTCTTTCACCGTGGGTAGCGCTGTGGCGTTATAGCTCACAGCAACCTCAAACTCTTGGGCTCAAGTGATCCTCTCTCCTTAGCCTCCAAGTGGCTGAGGCTACAGGTACCTGCTATGACACCTGGCTATTATTTTCTATTTTTAGTAGAGATGGAGTCTTGCTCTTGGTCAGACTGGTCTTGAACTCCAGACATTAAGCAATCCACCTGCCTTGGCCTCCTAGGATTGCAGATATGAATCACCACGTCCAACCAGTGATGCAAATTATGAACAGAAGCTGCCATTCTGATAATGCAGCTTGATACTTACAAGCAAGACCCCTTTCAGAGTAGATGGGAAATGGAGACACCCCCCCACATACACAGTGAGAAAGTCCCATTCTGTCCCTGGGTCTGCCTTTGAAGGCTGTTTTTATCCCTTCTTGCCCCTCACGTAGGAGGGGTGCTGCAAACTCCAGGGCATTCAGGACCTGGGCAGACAATGTAAAGGAGTGTGTGGAAGGTGACCATGCCCACCAAATGCACGGGACTGCTCCCCCTCAGCTCCAGCCTACTGTCTCCTGTGTCACTTGGTTTATCTTTCAAAAGATTATTCAAGGCCCAGCATCACCACATGGTCTGATTTTGCAAGAGAACATTCAAATCCACATTTTTAAGTACAATCTGGTGATTTTTGAAATCAGCTCAATAGAAAAACAGAGAAGAAGAAGAACCTCAGTCAGAGAGGAAAATATTGGCCTGCTTCATTTGGCCCACCAGGGCACAAGTTTTCTACTTCTGATTTATGGCAAGAATGCTTTTATCCTATTCTGTCCCTCTTCCTGGACAATTCTAGGAAATATCTTTTGCTTTAATATAGTAATTTGTCCTAAATTATTATATGTACATCACCATATTATTGTTCTTAATATTGAGTAATATCAAAGATATTATTACCTCTTCATTGAATTCTAGGGAGGATGATTGTGGTATACGACACAATATCAGGATGAAAAGACGTGGCTGGGTGAGGTGGCTCATGCCTGTAATTCCAACACTTGGGAGGCCAAGGACGGTGGATTGCCTGAGCTCACAGGTTCAAAACCAGCCTGAGCCAGAGTGAGACCTCATCTCTGAAAATAGCTGGCACTGTGGCAAGTGCCTGCAGTCCCAGCTACTTGGGAGGCTGAGGTAAGAGAATCACTTAAGCCCAGGAGTTTGAGGTTTCTGTGAGCGATGAGGCCAAGGCACTTTACCAAGCGTGAACAAGTGAGATGCTGTCTCAAAAACAAAACAACAAAAAAAGAGGGTTCAAGTCCTGCCTCTCTGCCCCCAGCAGTGACTAGACCCTTAACTACTCTGAGCCTTAGTTTCCTAATCAGTAAGATGAGTCAGTAGTATCCACCTCACAGAATGGCTGTGAGAGTTTTAAGAGACAAGCTGTGTAATAATAATATTCAATAAATATTTGTTCCATTTCTTCTAAAACACAGTCAAGAGGCTTCACAAATCTATGTACACTGTAAACAGATACGATGAGAGAGATTATGTTGTTTTACTAATAGTTTCATCACTTTATAAGAGGATTTCCCATAATGGGCTTCTTTGGTGCAGAGAGAACATGATGTTTTCAGCAACATTTTAGTTTACATACAACATTTTTTCCTGTAAAATGAACAAATATTCTGCCTTTTCAATAGCAAAGGCATCCTGACCTCTTTCACATGGCTGTCATCATTGGTTGAGATAGGAGAGATATTTTTAGCATGAGAGGCAAAGAAGATTCTAGGCAGCTCTGCCGTTAATGCCACAGTAGTCAGGAACTCAACAAGAGTATCACTGGACACCACAGACATCCTCCTCTCCTGATCTCCCCTTTGTACCTCAGTCAGCTGGTATTCAGAGACAGCCCTGCCTTGCACCTTGCATCATAAGGGCAGGCACCGGGGGACACAGTGTCTTCACCTCATTGCACACAGAGGGCACTTGGGATGGCACACACAGGTCACAGCTGGGAGGCTTTTTGAAAATCTCAGGAACAAAGCTGATTATGTCATGAGTTCTGTCCTTTCTGACAGCCTCTCCATAGGAAACACCTGTAGACAGCAGGAAACTAGAGGAATTAAAAATATCTCCCTGATCCCTAAAAAATAAATAAAAGAGGAAAGTAAAATGGTCTCTGTTCTTCACAGGGAAAACAAACAAAGCCATATCTGGTTTGAGCCATTTCCTCTCTGCAAAGCACATCTCTCCCACGGGCCACCCCTTCCCCGGCAGAGATAGGGCTGGACCACGTGCTTGAACAAGACATCCTCATGCCTGAGGGTGGTCAATGAGGGTCTAGAGCAGGTTCCAAGTCCCCAGACTTGGGGTTTCTTTTACAGGAGGGAAGAGTCTGGGGAAATTGAGCTCATTTCCTTGGGGAAAGGTGTAGCCTCCAACCAGCTTTGGAAACAAGGGGCCCTTGCTCTTCCTCGCCAGGCTTTCCAATCCCGGGAAGTTAGTCCCTGGAAACCGCAAAGAGCCGTGATGACGGGCCCATCTGGAAAGGAAATGACTGCTGGGGCTGGGGACCCAAGCTGAGCTCAGGAGCAGGTTTGGGGACAGCATTCAGGTTACATCAGATTCTGCTTTCCCTTCTGCCTCTCACACCCAATATCACTAAGCCCAGTCTTTCCGTCTTCTCTTTATTTATCTCTGTATTCTTCACCCTCACTTCAAGCTGCCATCCTCTCTCCCTTGATTGTGGAGAAGGATCATGGCCACCTAACTGGTTTCTTTGCCTGTGTTCTCCTCGTCCATTCTCCCCTCTGCTGACCAAATAATCTTTCTCAGATGTAAGTCTCATCACAACTTTGCTCAGTTTACTTGCTGCACGGTACCTACTATGTAAGCAAAACCTCTCAGTCTAGAATCTGAGGCTCTGCCCACGGGCCTTTTCTAAAAGGTAATGTTGTCTCGGTAATCATCACGAACACTTCCTTAGTAGGTGCTGGATTCCAGTTCTAGTGCCCAGTGAAGGTGATCTCATTTGATCCTGACAACCCCTTCGGGTCTTCACGTTGTGGAAGGTGGAACTGGAGCTTAGAGAAGCCCAGTCACTTGCCGAGGGTGACTGTGCTGAAGGCTGTGCTGAAGCTGGGATTCCAACCCTGGCAGTTCCAACTCCAGGTCCCCTCCTCTTCCCACCACGAAGCTCCTGCAGCCTTCTGAACATACTGTGCCTTGTCATACCTGTGTCTTTACACGTTCCTGTACCACAGATGGCTCTGTCCATATTCCCTCTGCCTGGATAGCTCTTCATCATCATCTGACACCCAGACCCTTGCTGCCTTCTTCAAGAAGCCTTCATGGACCTTCCACCCAACCACCCCATGCAAACCTCTGTCACAGTACTTACTTCGCTAATTGAACTGTATGTCCCTCTCACTAGAGTGTGACCCCCACCTTGAAGAAAGGAACCACAGCCTTTAAGTGGCCACCACATAGTAAGAGTCTCATAAATATCTGTGGGTGTAAACACATCAGCCATTGGATAAAGAGTGGGGTTGTGCCTTCTGGGTCAAGTCTCTGGGCCACCATGACCTAGGATCTCCTTCCATTAAATAAGACCAGCAGTCTGCTCCAGGCCTCCCCTTTACTGCCAGTGGCGCTCCAGGGTTGGTATTTACAAAACCCTCCCAGGTCTCTAATAGGCATCCAGGGTGAGAACCATTGCTTTACTCTAAAGAAGACTGATGGAGGCAAAGGCTGCTGGGTAGGAGGTTGCTATGGAAAACACACAACATGTTTGCACATGTGAAATCCATGTAAAATAAACACCGAAAGCAAAATACATAAAGGAAATAAATTTCCAAAGTAAGGGGAGAAAATACCAACCCAAAGTTATCCTTTGGGAAAAATGGATGACATTAACAGTCATTCATAAAATTCAAAGTAACCTTGAGGTACCTTTGCACAACTACAGATTGCCGGAAATGTGTTACGATGATGAAAAGCCAAAGCTGCCAGGATTATGGGGAAAACTGTTCCCTTAAAAACTGCTGTTAGCATCGCACATTGATTAATGCTGTCTTCTTTTAAGATAATAGTGTGGGACTATGTGCAAGAGCTCAGAAAGTCTTTTTTCTATTTTTAGAAAATACACTCAGGAAAGAAAGGAGAAGAATTCAGTTTATTCACAATTGTCTAGAACACTGCTCTTCACATCAAGGTGAAAAATTAAAAGCCATCTGAACAGTAAATTGTTGGAGAATAATTGAAGTAAACCGTGGCGCACAAAGACAATCATGCTCCCGTTACCAATGACAAATACTCAAGGCTTCTAACGCACGGAGATGTGTATGAAGCACCGAGCTGGATGACAAGTCCACAGAACGCCATACACAGTCGAGGGGACAGCAACCCATCAGGGTACCCAGACAAAGACCGGAGTGGGTTTGGAAGGAGAGGCGAAAAAGATAATGTTCACCAGCTTTGGTTCCCATTTCTCACCATTGGAAAACAGTCATTAGAAACCTGTGCCCTCCACTGGGCAGCAGCTGTGGGTCTGTCTCCAGGGAGGGGCAGGCCCAGTTCCAGCCTGACAACTGCTGGTGTCTCCACTAGGCCTCCCGGCTGAAAGGACATTCAAGTATTTGGCCACAGGAAAGTTTCAACTTTAAAGGCCCACTTCCTTGTAAACTTACATCCTCTCCAGGGCAGATGATAAGAGGGGAGTCGCAGCTCCATGAGGAATAAAGAGTGAGGGGACCTGGGAGCCAGAAGCCAGAGTGGGGGAAATCTCCCCCCACCCTGGCCTGGGAACAGGGCCCAGCCGGCCTGTGGGCTGTCTGGGTGACAGGAAACATCTGGGTCCACCCCCCAGATTAGGGGGGAGGTGGAGGAGGAGGCCTGTCAGAGGCCCGTCTGTCCCCTGCTGTGACTCAGTCGTAGTCACACCCTCTTGCCTGTGTCTTGGCTGGGGAGACATGGCTCCCGAATGGACTAGTCATTAGGGTGGAAAAGCCCAAAAGTAACACATCAGAAGGATGATGGGAACAGGCAGGACACAAGTGGCTCCCAATGGCTGCAATAGGCAGGCCTCAGTCACAGCTGAGGCATTATGCCCTGTGTTAGCAGGAGGTGACAGAGATTTACCAACCTGGAATGGGGAGACAGACGGACACTGTGCCCAGGCAGGAGGGAAATGGAGTGGGAGGAAGCTGTGAGTGCCTGGTGTTCTCTTTCTAGGACATGGACCAGGGCCAGGCAGGGCAGAAGGAGCCAGGCATGGAGAGAAAGGTGGGACCCAGGCCATGGGGGGCAAAGGACTCTGGCTAGGATCAGGTGTTCAGAGCACGAGGGGCTCCATTTCTGCCCCTGTGCCCCGTGTTGGGAGTGGTGACCTCCTCTGCGATATTTCCATTCTTACCCACAGCTGGAAGAGAAACTCTGAGCAGGAGGGATTTTTCTGGGTTGATTGTGTCCCTCAAAATTCCTCTGTTGAAGCCCGGACCCTCAGTACCTCAGAATGTGACGGTACCTGGAGACAGGGTCTTTTTTTTTTTTTTTTTTTGTAGAGACAGAGTCTCATTTTCTCACCCTCAGTAGAGTACTGTGACATCACAGCTCACAGCAACCTCAAGTTCCTGGGCTTAGGCTATTCTCTTGCCTCAGCCTCCCGAGTAGCTGGGACTACAGGTGCCTGCCGCAACGCCTGGCTATTTTTTGTTTTGCAGTTCGGTCGAGGCTGGGTTTGAACCCGCCACCTTCGGCATATGGGGCTGGGCCACAGGCACTGCCCTGGAGACAGGGTCTTTATGGAGATAATTAAGTTAAGGACGTTGGGATGGGTCTTAATCCCATTTGACTGGTGTCCTTCTGAGACTAGGCCAGGACACAGGCACACACCCAGGGAGGCCCTGTGGAGACACAGGAGAAGGCGGCTGCCTAGAGGCCAGCGGGAGAGGCCTCAGAAGAACTAAGCCTGCAGACACCTCTATCTCAGATTTCTAGCCTTGGGAAGTGAAAGAAAATAGAAGTTTTATTTTCAGTCTCCCTGTCTGCCTCTGTGGTCCCTTCTGTGGCACTTTGTATGACAACCCTAGGGAACTCACGGTGAACTCATAAAGCCTGGATCCCGCCTCAGGAAAGCTGCCTCTGGGGCTCCCCGCCCCCCTTCAAACCGTGCATACTCCCCCAGCCTTCTCTGCTACTCTGTGAAAACTTGCCAGCTCCACACAGGCAGAGCCATTGGCTGGGCTGGAATTCTGGCCCTCTCTGCTCCCTGCTACTCTTATCTGGGGCTTTTGTTTCTAAAACTCAAAATGCTTCCCCTGACCTAGGGTAGACCCTACGGCTCCTTAACTCTGGCCTTGGCTATGGTTGGAACAAGCTCTTGGCTGAAGGCATGGGCAGCAGTCGTTCTGGTGTGGACAGCAGGTCTTTCCTCCTCATCCAGACCTCCTGGTTGGTACCCAGAGTACCAGACCAGAGCTGAACTCAACACTAGAAAGCCAGGAAGTCTTGCCCATCTCCCGGCTGCTGTTTTCATACATAGTCTCTGCTGCTGATTGAGTGGTCTGGCCCGGCGCAGCGCGGCCTCTCATCTGTAACAGCTGCTCGGAGCTTCAAAGAGAAGCCACAAGAAGAGGAGGAAGCAGAGGCCCAGGCGGAGGTGAACGCCCCACAGCTTCACCGCCCCCTCCACACACACCCAGGCTCCAGAGCACCTGCTTCTCTTTGAGGGACCAAGTTATTTCCAGATAGTTTTCTGCGTTTTCCAAAACACAGGGGTGACAACACTTTGCATCTGTGTAATCCTTTATACTTTTTCCAAATCCTTGACTATGAATACATTATCTCATTTAATCCTCCCAATAAGGCAGGCAGGGATGGAATTACCATCCTGGTATCATCCTCCATGTCTTGTGCTGTTGATTCAAGATCTCACAGTAATGTAGTAAAGGAATTTGGTGTAGAGCCTGGAACTCCTGTGTGCCACTCTGCCCAGCCTTCTCCAGCTAGGTGTTAACACCCACTTGGTTCCCTTCTAGCGCGCACACACACACACACACACACACACACACTGCACTTTCTCAGGTGCCTGGGAAGCACAAGTGAGCTGCCTTTTATTTTATTTATTTATTTATTTGTTTGCTTATTTATTTATTTTTATTATTATCATTGTTGTTTTTAGAGACAGAGTCTCACTTTATCGCCCTCAGTAGAGTGCCATGGTGTCACACAGCTCACAGCAACGTCCAGCTCCTGGGTTTAGGCCATTCTCTTGCCTCAGCCTCCTGAGTAGCAGGCGCCCGCCACAATGCCCAGCTGTTTTTTTGTTGCAGTTGGGCTGGGCCGGTTTTGAACCCACCACACTTGGTATATGGGACCGGCGCCCTACTCACTGAGCTACAAGCGCCGCCCTTGTTTGTTTATTTGTGCTTATTTATTTATTTATTATTATTATTAGAGACAGAGTCTCACTTTATCACCCTGTCTCACTCTTGTCACCTTGGGTAGAGTGCTGTGGTATCACAACTCAGAGCAACCTCAAACACTTGGGGTCAAGCAATCCTCTTGCCTCAGCCTTCCAAGTGGCTGGGGCTACAGGTGCTGGCCACAACACCCATCTAATTTATTTATTTTTAGTAGAGACGGGGGATCTTGCTTTTGCTCAGGCTGGTCTTGAGTTGCCTTTTACTACGGACACAAGAAACCCAGGCCCTGGTCTGTCTGCGCTTAAATGTTATGGCCACACCAGGGCATCCTCATTAGCACACAGGCCCCTCGGTACCACATCTCCTTCCCTCGGTCCTCAGCAAGGCTTTAGGTAGAAAGTTCCCAGCCCTGTGAGGAAGGCTCTTCCTTTCAAACTCCTCTCTCCCTCCCCTCCCCCCGCTGCCCTTCCAGAGCCCAGCTCTCCTGCTCCTTAGTCCAAAGGACCCATGAACCTCCCGAAGCCTTCCATGCTATGCTCTCCCCAATCTATTTTTTGAACCACAGTCAGAGTGAATTTCCTAACATCTAAGTCTGATCATACAATTTCTCCCCTCATTGCTCTGAGAATAAACAAGTGCTGACACCGAGAAGAGGTTTTTGAGAGTGTTAACTCCCTATTGTCTCATCAGTCAACCCAAATAATACTCGATTTTAGTCAAAAGAGCGCTTGTTAAATAAAAGCGTCAAGGCTCACCTCGCACTGCGCCCCCTGCAGTTCGACTGTGCCCCTACGCCCCTGCGCTGTGGATCAGCCCTGAAGAGGCTCTTGAGATCTTGTGTGAGTTGCCAACTCCATCCGGTTGTTCTTCATCCACTATGATTAGCCTCTTTCTGCTGCTTCTTCCACCAGAAATCCCCCTTCTTCACCCTCTGACCTTCCTTCTCCACCTGTCCTCCTGGACCGAGCTCAGGCATCCCCTCCTTTGGGAAGTCTTCCCTCGGCCCCGCCCCTCCACGATTTGGGCAAGGTACCCAGGTCACACGCACATCCCTGTCCTGAGCACGGGTCTGTTAGAATACTTGGCCAAACTGCGGCCATCACCCATTATCATCCTGACTCCCTTATCAGCCTATAAGCTCCCTGAGAGAGGGGTCCGAGTTTGATTCCTTTTTGTGTCCAGAATTTCCAGCACAGAACCCGACCTTGTGGGCACTTACGAAATATTAAGTAAGAAAGAAAGTGATTGCTTCATCTCCGCAATGCAGACCACTCTTGCCTGGGACTGTGAGGGCCTGCCCAGAGGATGAGCCCATCATTTCCTAGGGGCCCAGCCCACACGCCCAGATGTCATGCCTCTATCCCTGACTGGTGGATGAGGTTCCTGGTGTCCCCAAGCCCTCTGTCGCCTGTCCCCCACTCACTAGTATGCAATTTCCCCCTATCTGCGGCTGTTCCAGAGGGAAGTACCAGATGATTGCTTCATTTCCAGGGTCCACACCCCTTTCCTGGCCTCCCCTCCCCTTCCTGCTGGTGGAGGGGCAACCACTGGACTTGCAGGTAGGAACACACTGTGAGGAAGGGACTCTTTGCTGAGTAAGGCCTCAGGGGTCACTCTCACCTCAAATCCCCTTCCTGGCACATCTCGCTGAGCCTGCAATTTGTGCACACCAGGCACAGAGAGCCTCTGCAGAAGGCCAGCAGGCCAAGGCCACTTTGGCAATGCTCGTCAAGAACCATAAAAACATTCATATCCTTTGATCTAATTATTTCACTCTTGGGCATTGCTTCCAAAGAAATCATTCAAAAGAAGACGTCTACTGTTTATAGCCATGTTATTTATAATAAAGAGAAAGTAGAAGCAAACGCCATATCCCAAAATAGAGAAACGATTAAAGAATTATGGTATATTTGTATAATAAAATATTAGGAAGATAGTTAAAATGCAAATGTGTAGAATACGGATCCTGCCTCGGAAATAACACTAAGTGAAAAGATAGAGTACAGAGTTGTATATACACTGACTACAGTTGTGTAGGAATTATGCATGTGCCTAAAAATAATAAAGATACACAACAATGGAAGTAGTTACATTAAGAAGAAGAAAGATCTTTTCTCCTGATTGTTTTTAAGAAATAAAAGGATACAAATGAGGCTGTGAAGAGAACAAGAAAAAGGGAATAGTTGGGTTGGGAAGACGAATTGGAAATCTTAAAATATTTAAGATTAGCTTAACAGCAAATCTTAAATATTTTAAAACAAAGTGACTGGAAACTAAAGAAAATACCCCGAGACATTTGCCTAATAGATAAGTAATTCTGTTGCCTCTGTGGTTCTCCACCTCACCTCCCACTATCCCAGAGCAGGAGTTGCAGCACCAAAGCTCTGAGGACCCTTTTTCCCCTGAGGCCTTCATTCCTGGAGCTTCAGAAAAACCTGGAAAGCAGGAAGGGGTCACACAAAGGAGAGTCCCAGGATAAGTCCCGTATTTGCAGGGCACAGAGATAAAGCCTGAGATTGAATCTTTTTTTTTTTTTTTAAGAAAAGCATTAGTTAATGGTCAGCAAAACCTCCCAACCCCTTTTCATGTAAATCGAAGCCTCCTTCACCATCCTTAGTCTTCTTGGTGCTCCTCAAATGTGAGGGCTGTCCCTGGGGAGAGCCTTCCCGCTCTCTCCGCTCTCTCCGGGAGTTCCTGCTCACCACCCAGGCCTGAGAAACCTCTCTGGCACAGGCGCCCACTGAGTTGCCAACACGCTCCAAGCTCCAGTCCTGAATTTCCAATGGGGTGTCCCACCAATGCCTCATCCGAAACTCTGCCTCTGCTCCACCCCATGCTCCTGGATGGACAACGATTCTGATCACTTCTCTCTGACCCCTACCCCACAGCAGCCCCCAATCAGATGCCAAGGCTTCCCTCGGTTTGCTGTGCAGCTCCTTTGCTGTTCAATCTCAAGGCCACCTCTCATTGGTTGGCCTCTCAGCTGGTATTTCAGCTTCTAGAGTCTCCGAGCCCATTCAGCCTCCACGTGGGGGCCAGACTAACAGCCCTGCAGTGCTCACTTGATCCTGCAAGCCCCTCTCCCCTCTCTGCAAGGACCTTCATTACAGGCTGTAAGAAACACCAAGTGTCAGTGTTGTCCGCTAGTCTGTACCCGGTCTCATTCCATCCAGTCTCTCCAGCAGTGCCTACCATCTGTCTCCCCATCTGCAAGCACACACACACACACACACACATACACACACATGCCTACACATGTGGGCTAAGGACATGTCACTTGGGGCAAACTCACAGCTCCCTGCCAATGTCTTTCATTCCCCCCTCCTTGCCACATTAGCTTCTCACCACCATCCCTTTTTGCCCCTTCACTATTACCACCTGTTAAGAACAAATCTTCCTCGTTTTCAGTGGTCACTCTGATGTCACTCTCCCATGAAGCCTTCTCCAGTTGCCCAAGTTAAGAATGTTCCTTCTCTGGCTCGGGGCTGGTAGCACAGTTGTTACGGTGCTGGCCACATACACCAAGGCTGGTGGGTTTGAACCCAGCCCAGGCCAGCTAAACAATGACAACTGCAACAAAAAAATAGCTGGGCATTGTGGCGGGTGCCTGTCATCCCAGCTACTTGGGAGGCTGAGGCAAGAGAATATCACTTAAGCCCGAGAGTTTGAGGTTGCAGTGAGCTGTGACACCATGGCACTCTACCGAGGGTGACATAGTGAGACTCTGTCTCAAAAAAAAAAGAATGTTCCTACTCTACAAAATTCCCCAGCCCCATATTCTTGTCACTTACATAACACTTCAGCATCTCCCATACTCTGTTTTATTTAGGGACACATCTTATCACTTCACTTCCCACCACCACTACCAACCCTTCAGCTTGTTGAGATAATGTCTTTATATTTTACTCCCTCCAGGAACCCAGATGGCATTTCTCATACAGTAGGCCCAATAAATAGTTATGGGTGATTGAAAAGATGCATGTGTATTTCCAAGCCAGGTCTATTCTACACTGGAGCATGACATTTTCCTAAAGCTAAGCAGAGGACTTTACATTCATCCCTGTTTAATTTTATTATGTTGGTTTTGGCCCAGCATCCCTTTCTATATAAATCATTTTGAACTTGAATATGTCATGTAGCATATTAACTATCCCAGCTGTAGGTCATCTGGATTCTTTCTATTTTTTATCCAAGTCATTAAGAAAAAATATTTAACAAGTCAGGGCCAACAACAGAGCCCCGTGGCCTGCCATGGAAGACTTTTCTCAGGAAAGACCTAGGTTCCTTAATCAGAGCACTTTGGCCAAGGTAGCTCAACTTGCCCTGAATACATCCTGCAAACAAACAAACAAACAAAAATCCTTGCAAGTAATCTGACTATTTGAGAAATCAGAGCACCCTCGCTGGCATATGAAAGCACTCAACTTCTTAAGCCTGGTAGAAGCTCCAGAGACACGACTGAGATAGGGAGACGGGCTCTAGTTTGAATGTCAGCCTCCTGTCTCCAATCTCTGCAGCTGTCTTAGCAGCCTCAGGCCCTCACCCTGTTCAGCTGCCCAGTAGGGCCCTCCCCCGGGAGGTATGAAAGGTGAGGACCTGTCTGGTCACAGGTAACCCAGGTAAGCAAGGGGGAGGAATCAGAAGGGAAGCTCTACTTGGGTCAGAACAGTTTTCTCCCCATCTCCCAGCTCCTCCTTTCCCTGCTCTACCAGGGCAAACCCACAAAACATACTTGCCATTTTCCCTCCTTCCCTCTCTTTCTTTCAAATACATTTACTGAGCCAATGACACTGGCTTCTTGCAGTCCTTGGCTGTCCCAGGAGCCTGCAGCTTAGATGTGCTATTCCCTGCTTAAAGGCCCCCTGGTCTTCCAGGCTGTGGTCTAGACTCATTCGGGATACTGTTCCAGCCCTATCCCCAAGGCCCAGCCTCCTACAGAAGTACAGAAAGCTGTACTAGGAGAAGTTTGCATGGGGTATGCACTAACACCCCTCGGTCAGACTCTCAGGCTGGACAAGAACTCGGGACGTCCTCTTGTCCATCCCATATCCCAGTCAGAGTTACATCAAAAGTATGGGGAGGCTGTGCGCTTAAAAAATGATTATAAAAACTTACTTCTTGGCTCGGCGCCTGTGGCTCAATGGGCTAAGGCGCCAGCCACATACACCTGAGCTGGCGGGTTCGAATCCAGCCCCCGGGCCCACCAAACAACAAAGATGGCTGCAACCAAAAAATGGCTTGGCGTTGTGGCAGGCGCTTGTAGTCCCAGCTACTTGGGAGGTGGAGGCAAGAGACTCGCTTGAGCCCAGGAATTGGAGGTTGCTGTGAGCTGTGATGCCACTGCACTCTACCCAGGGTGACAGCTTGAGGCTCTGTCTCAAAAAAAAAACAAAAAAAACTTACTTCTTCAATAAACAATTATATGACATCTGATGTGTGCCAGGCACTGTTCTAAGCACGTTACATAAACATTAACTCATTTAATCCTCATAACAACCCTATCAAGTAGTTGCTGTTATTATTTCCATTTTATAGATGGAAAACCCAAGGCACAGATAAGTCACAGGACGTAAATGGAGAAGTCAGGGCTCAAACCTAGACGTCTGGCTCCCAGGTCTATATGCTCAACTTGTGCATCACCAGGCTGCTTCCTCACATGGCAAAATGAAGCCTGCCTTCCTTCCTTGGCACACAAGGGTGTGTTAAACACATATACTCATCGTAGGCTACCGGAGCCAATGATGGGGGTTTTCAGAGCTTACAGTTTAGCTGAGGAAACGTGGGAAAGTGCAATGAAAAGGAAATGTGACAGAAGTGTATGGTGTAGATATTTTCCTTATTACTGTTACAAAGATTGAGCCTCCTTTATGCTATAAAAAGCTGCTTTGTCCTACATGGAGTTAGCTTTGCTCATATTCATCCCACCACCCTCTTTGCCCTCCCTTTTGCCACCTTCGAATAGGCAAAGAAAACACCAATACTTTCTTACAGGACACTCACTTGGGGTAGTTATAATTTTTTTCTTTTTTTTGAGACAGAGTCTCTCTAGGTTGCCCTCTGTAGAGTACCTTAGCAGCACAGCTCACAGCGACTTCAAACTCTTGGGCTTATGCAATTCTCCTGCCTCAGCCTCCCAAGTAGCTGGGACTACAGGCTCCCACCACAACGCCCAGCTATTTTTTGTTGCAGTTGTCATTGTAGTTTAGTTGGCCCAGGCCAGGTTCGAAACCACCAGCCTCAGGTGTATGGGGCCGGCACCCTAACCACTGAGCTACGAGTGCTGAGCTGGTTGTTATAATTTTTCACAATATCAATGTAATAAATGTTAATAACACTACCACCAGGAATTTGTGGGATAGTTGAACTTTTCAAGGTACTGTCATAAATTATCTTATTTATCACATGCATGATCTTACTTCCTTTTCAAAATAGCCTGGCACGGTAGTGAAAGCAGGTACCGGTTTTACAGATGGAGGAACTGACCAGGATCCTGACACCAGTGACTGACTGACCTGGACCTGAAACTCAGGCTTCAGAGCACCTTTCTCTTCTCTCTGCACAGCATCCTGCTCCTCCTGTCCCAAACTCAATGATCAGACAAAGGAAACCTAAAGAGAACAGAGGGAAGCCTGTTGCTACCGTCCCACCCCCCAGTCTGGTTACTCACAGGCTGACTTTCACTAACCTCTTCCTTGGGCGCAAAAGGCAGGGCTGAGGTACCAGGCTTGTGGAAAAGAATGATGATTCTTGGTGTTACGTAACTGCATGGAGAAAGAAGGCATAAGCTCCCCAAGGAGCACTTTCAGATCAAAAGGCTTGTGGATAACTGCGCACTGCTGGTGTAGCAAAAGACCAGCATGCCAGGAGCCATCAGGCTCCAAGTCGTATCTCTTGATGGCATGGTCTACAGAACTGGCTGCTCTAGGACTAGATGCTTGAACATAGTCTAAATAGTTGCCCCTCCTGGCTTATGTTTCTATCTCTCTGACATGTTTTCCTGCAGAAATGGGGTTTATGTGAACCCTGTGGCTTCTCCTCCCAACCTACCTGCCTCTCTAAATCACCTCCAAAGCATAAGGTACAGTTGATATCATTGGAAACATTCTTTGTGCTTGTGGAGCAGTTTTTAATCAGGAAGAATGTCTCCAACCGTGAGAGCTGTAGAAGTGTCAAGCCAATGAGCCTTGAGTGGTGCAGAGAGAGGCTTCCTTCCCCAGTCCTTCCTCCCCTGTCAGCCTGGAAGGCATGGGCTTATTTCTAGACCTGGCTCATCTCCTCTGCAAAGTCTTCTTAGACTCTACCAGGCCACCAATGATAGTCACAACTATCATTGTGAACCACAACTTCCAGAGTTGATCACCTCCCTACACTGACCACCTCCTTAAGTTGACCTAATTTTTACAGACCAGACATGCACCACATGTACTCAATAGAAGCTCCTTATGTTGACCACCTCTGAAAGCTGACCTATTTGTTACAGTTCCTTGGGTGGTCACCTTACAGGGGTTCTACTGTATTTCTAGCTCTCTTCAGTTGGTGGCCAGGGGAGGACGGCTTTTCTAGGTCCTTGTGATTGAGTGGAGCCATTATGGCCCTCCCAGAGGACACATTTCACGGCCAGTGCAGTCAGTCCCCCAGAACCTTCCTTCCTCCGCCATGACAGCCAGCAGCGTTCCATACACGGTGGCTGCTCCATCAGCAGAGCCCCGGCCAACCTTTGAAGGGCAGGCAGCGTGAGGGAGGAACAAACCTTTGGTGTTTCAGCCAGGAAGATTGTGGCATTGTTCATTACAGCAACAGTAGCCTGTCCTGTCATTTATGCAATAGGACTGTTTACTCACTGCCTTTACAGAACCAATCATATTGTTTTGTAATAATTTATTTTGCTCCCCCCGCCCCTTCCAGGCTATGGATTTTGAGGGCCAGTATGTATCTTATCAATTCTTGTTTGGCAACTGTCTTTAAATAAATGGATGAAGCAATGAATGACTATGGGAGAACAGAATAGCAAATGAGAGCATGTAAAATGTAATTTGACAATCTTGCTAAGCACAATCCCTTATAAAGGTATTGGAGACCCTAGATAATCTTGAATAGCTCTTCCCAGCATGCTAACACAACAGTTACCTCGCTGGAAAGAGACCAGGTCAGGTGGAGTGAACTTCATAGCTCCAGGAAAATGCTCGGTATATCCTGGAGTCTCCCCTCCCACCTGAAGCTCCCTGAATTGTAGCTGTGACCTACACCAATATGGGTGTGGAGGACACAGTACTGTATATGGGTTATACATGTATACATAGAAAGAAGCAGGGAATCAGTCACGCAACAGGTATCAACAAATAGTTATCAGTTAGTTATCGGGTATCAACAAATAGTATCACTTCCCCCTGGGGCACTCTGGGTGGTGGTCACAATATACCCTTCCAATGCACTCTTCCAATCCCCAAGCCCCCTACCTCCATATTGGATAGCAGGCTGCCTGCTATAGTGGACAGTGGTCTGCCAAAAGACATGATCCCCTCCTAATTCCCGGCACCTGTGAATGTTACATTATGGAAAAGAGTCCCTGTAGATGTGGTTAAGGATTGTGAGATGAGCAATCATCGAGGATAATTAATGTGGGTCATAAATCCAATGACACGTGTCCCTATAAGGTGTTGTGCAGAGGAGCCAAGAGTGGAGTGGTGCAGTCACAAGTCAGGGAAGGTGGCAACCACAGCTGCTAACAGAAGTGTGGGACGGATTCTTCCCTGGAGCCTCTGCAAGGAGTGTGCCAGGGGCGACATCTTGCTTTTAGACATCTGGCCTCCAGAACTGTGAGAGGATGCCTGTAGTTTTCAGTCGCCCAGTTTGTAGTAATTTGTTAGGGGAGCCCTAGCAAACTCCTATACCTGTCAACTCCACTAGCTGTGGATTCTCCATCTCCGAGGCACTTGGGTATTCTATAGTAGCCTGGAGCATTCATTTCCCCTAGAAGAAACCAGGATTTAGACTCATCCTTGTTCTTTTTGTTCTGGGTACTTATTCAGGCCTTGGTGGAGGATTTGGGCATGACTGGGCAATGGGGGCAGAGGGATACCCTGGGAAAGCCCCCTCGAGGGCATGGTAGAAAGCAAGCCCAGTGGAACCGGGCAGGACTGCACCTGGGGAGAAGGAGGTGGCCCTCCTAGGTTTAGCTATGGATCTCTTGGCTCTTGCTGTTAAAACAATGATAATAAAAGTTGTTTCCCCTGGATTTAGACGCTGAATAGGTAAGACCTAGAAAACTGAGAACCACTGGGGTGGACTTCAGAGACCTTCAAGAAGACAATGCACAGAAATGGGGTGGCAATAAAGTAATTGTGAGACAATTTAAATATATGATAGAAAGTGCTCTTATGTTGGGCTGGGTGCTGGGGCTCATGCCTGTAATCTTAGCACTCAGGGAGGCCAAGGCAGGAGAATTGCTTGAGCCCAGGTGCTCAAGACCAGCCTAAGCAAGTTTGACACCCCCAGCTCTACTAAAAATAGAGAAATTAGCCAAGCAGAGTGGCAGGCACCTGTTGCCCCAGCTACTCGGTAAGCTGAGTCAGGAGGATTGCTTGCACCCAGGAGTTCAAGGTTGCTGTGAGCTAGGCTGCGGCCATGGCACTCTAGCCTGGGCAGCACAGTGAAACTCTGTCTCAAAAAAAAGTGTCCTAGTGTGTTGGAGTTAGACCTTTGTTTTAATTCTGACTTTGTCAATAACTGATGTTCAGTGTGATCATCAGCCTATATAAGAGAAAAACACAATTAAATGCAAGTGGGGAGGAAGGGAGAAGAGTGAAAGAAAGCGGTAGAGGGGGGATTAGAAAAGTCTCGCCTAATGGGCAGAATGTATGGCACACCTCCTGGGTACATGGCTCTATTACAACTTAGACTTTACCTAACAAATGCCAACAATGCAACCCAATTGTTTGTACCCTCATATTAATCTGAAAAAGAAAAAAAGCTTGACCATCAGTAAACCACTTATGTTCAGTGTCTTTATCTCTCAAATAAAAGGAATGAAAGAAATTGCTCTAAAAATGAATTTTATAAAAACTTCCTTTGACCTTAGGTGTGAGCACTGCTTTCACCCAGACACCCAACTGGAGAAGACTTTCAGAAGTCTTTTAGATGTACAGATGAGGGCTCAGAGTGAATCTGTGACAGACCTTGAAATCTCCAAGCCATGAGCCACCTGGCCACCACTGTGGCCTGGTCTGAGCTGGAGGGAGACCGCTGGGCTGAGGTAGGTAGTCTTTCTCTGGCAGCCCACACAGGCACTTTGAGGACAGCCAGTTTCTCCACTGCAAGAGGAAGAACAGGAGGTGAAGGCTCCCACCCAACAGGGTAGGTCTGAATGGTAGAAGATTAGTAATCACCTTCCAGACAAATGGCATGGGTGTGGCAGCACAAGCTTGTAATCCTAGCACTTTGCAAGGATTCCTTGAGGCCAGAAGTTTGAGATCAGCCTGGGCAATATAGCAAGACCCTGTCTCTATTTAAAAAAAAAAAAAAGCCCTTGGGCAAATTATTTAAACCTCTCAAAGCCTCAGCATCCTTATCTAAAGAAAGATATAATAAGACTTTTTGAGGATTAAGAGAAATAAATTGGTGTAAAACATCTGTATGTAGCAGGCAATTCAACAAATGGTAGTAATTACCAGGATGACAAGCTTTGGGTCTCTCCCACACTGAGACTGGTGTGGCTGCTTAGAAATGAAATTCTCATTATTCATCAGAACATATCTCTAAAACATGACAAGCCAGGGACTGAGGCCTGGGAACATACTTGTGAAGGCACAGAGAGAGTGATGGTGGCCCCAGCAGGGTGAGAGAAATAAACGTGCACCAGGCTCATGTATTTGGAATGATCTACTGAGGGTGGGAGCCCAAGCAGAGATGCCCAAAGCCTCCTGTGGCATATTGTGAGGTGGAAATTCTCTGTGACCTCTGGTGTGGGAGCCCGGGTGGTACCACAGCAGCCGCAAGGCTCAGCTTCTTGTCTCTGCGGTGCTGTTTAGCCGGGCCTGGGCTGACGCATGTGGGCAGCTGTAGACACTAGGTTTACCTTGTGCGCTTCTCGGTGGCCTCTGGGCCAAGAGGAGAAATGATGTTAGGGTGTGCAGGATGTGGGGCCACAGTGAGAGGAATGAGGGGGGAAGCAGGTGGATGTGTAAGTGGGAACAGAAGATGGGGCTGTTTGTGTGTGTGGGGGGGGTTAGTGCAAGAACCCTCTCTTTATAGGAGAAGGTAAGAGAACTTGGGGTGGCTTTGGCTGAACTTAACCGAACGCATTCCCTTGGGACCCGGCAGTAGGCTGTGGGTGCAGGCCCCGGGCCTGCTCAACATCAGAGTGAGGTCCCCTGTGTGTTCTGTGCCCCAGGGCTGCCAGGAGGTGGTGAAGAGCAGCACGTGTGGAGGAGTCCCCACAAAGGAAGTCAGTTTCTACTCCCCTGGGAGGAGACTTGGAATGCCCACAAATCTTAGAGCTCATCAAGATACTCCCTTGCATGTTTTTTTTACATTATGTCATGTGTGTATATCTTGTTTCCCTAAATAGAAGAGCATTCCTTTTTGGCAGGAATTATGGCACTGCAACTTATACATAAACCCCCGTCTCGTCCTCGGACCTTAAGAATCCTTCTCTTGTTTTATCCTCTGCAGATGAGCTGCTCGGCGTTCCCCAGGCACACCATGCTGTTTCTTGCACCAGCAACTTTGTTCTTATCATTCTCTCTGATTGGAATGCTCTTCTCATTGTGCTGTGCTTGGTTAACTCTTACTCATGCCTCAAGCCTCAACTCAGAAATCACCTCCAGCAGGAAGCCCACCCGAGCCCCAGGCTGAGTGCGATGTCCCTGCCTTGTGCATGTATGCTCTCATGCCTGCTGAGTCTGCCCTGGGGGAGGGTTGTGATTGCTAGCCTGAGCCTAGGAGAATGGCCCTGAGAGGGTACAAGCAGGTTGAAAAGAAAGAGCAGAGAGATCAATGATGCAAATGCTCATTTCTTAGCTGGAGAGAATGTCAGCTCCCATGTCCAGAACTTCTCACTGTCTCCATCTGAGAACTTCCAGCTTGGGACCTCCTAATATTATCCACAGAGACTGGGCTCTAATGGTATCTCAGAGGGGTCTCTTACAGAGGAAGGACCCTGCAGGACCATCTCCTGGAGAGCCACTGAGGCTGCCATTGCTGTGACTGGAGGCTCTTCCCTTGGAAGAGGACTTGAGCCATCCAGATAAAGGACCTGACAGAATAAACCTCATGAGTGCAGAGGTCAGTTTCCACGATTCCCAGGAGTTAGGTATTGAGGAGGACCAAAAGGAAAAAGACAGGAAGCCCAAAGACCAAGGGATGAGAGAGGATTTGCTCTAGTGTAGCTCAGGAGATGAGCTCTTGGAGGGTTCTAGCAAGACTGTTGAAGGCTGTGACTCGGTGTCCTGTGTCAGTGGCGTCATTGAAGCTTTGATAACATGAGA